>RJWT010000112.1:18348-92854 GCA_004365215.1 Cuniculus paca
CACTGAACCAATCTCTGGCGATAGGTGAACACAAACCTTTATTGGGGCTGATCCTTCTTCCTGTTACAATCTTCCTCGTGGGCGCGAGCACCTCACGGGGGACAACCTCTATGCGTCCGTCAGGCTCGGCTCCATAATGGGTTCTCCCAGAGCCTTGCGGGAGTGACAACCTTATATATTTGCCATTACACCAATTAGAGTGCGATACGTGTACAGGTTTGATAGGCTGACAGGTCTATTAGGCGTATGCGTCATATGCGGAAGCAGGATGCGGTCGCCATCTTTGCTCACACGATGGGAGGGGGGAAATCTAGCGCAGGCTTCTGCGCGCCCTACTAGGCCGGACCCGGAAGATGGCTCCTCTCACCTTGCTATCCCTGTGCCCAGGCAAGTACCAACTGACTGACTGCTAGAACTTTATCAGCCAGCTGGCTAGGTGATTTGCTCTCTACTACCCCTCCCCTATCTAAGGCAGCAATGAGATTAGCAAAAATCTAAAGCTTGGAGCTATCCTAGGACCTTGCTTTGAAGTTCAGTGACAGGTCTACTGCATCAAGACCTGGCACTTGGAGACACATAAGGCCCAGGACAGAACTCACTAATGGAACCTTTAGACACATGGCAACATGAGAAATGTGGATAATTGGAAACACTTGAGTTTTGGCCTACACCATTGCCAGCTCTGGAGTGGGATGGGGACATATTCTTACTTCCAAAACTATATAGGTTCCTCCAGCTGTGAGGCTCAGGAATGATTCTCTTAGCGTCAGCTACGGCAACTAACAGAATGTTTTTACCATCTCTTCCCTAACTACAGATAGCTAACACAGGCCAACCTTACAAATGGAACCTCTTAAATAACCCAAGCAACAGTAAGAAACTTGAGCTCTAGTGAGACAGAGAGTTCACGTTTCAGCCTATATCCCCATTAGCTGTAAGTGTCCCTGAATTCAGTCATAAAACTGGCCAAATACTTATAGTGTTAGACCATCATGAACTGGGGTAGCATCAACATGGTGGCCAAGGGAATATCTTCACTATCACTACCTGTAATAGTTTAGGTCTAAAATTTCCCTCAAAAGTATTATGTTCAGACATAGGAATTTTAAAGGGCAATTGGATTGTGGGATGGTGTAATAATAAGCAGATTGATAGTGATGTTCAACACTGAATAAGTTGAATGTGCTATTAGGAGGCATAATCTGGGCCTAGGTAAAGATAAGTCACTGGAGGCATAATCTGGAAGGGTGGAATCTTATCCCAAGTTCAACCCTTCTCCTTCTCTCTCTGCTTCCTAGCTACCATGAGGTAAATAACTTTCCCCTGGCTATATTGTTTCTTTGTTGGAGCCAGCTAACCATGGACCCAATCCACAGAAACCATAAGCTCTAGGTATTGAGTATTTTGTCCCAGCAATAAGAAAGAGACCTATATACTTACTTTACCTTGAAAATACAGCATGAAATATTTATTGGAGGTAGGAGATACTGGTAAGTACAGGACTTTACTTTGGAACTCAGAGTCAGGTTCCTGAAATTTAAGACATGGAAAATCCTTATGATCCACGTACATCGCTGTGCCACTTCTGATGGACACAACTACTGAAATTGCTCTGATGCCAGGTAGATACTCATGGGTTCAATCTTTTAGATTTCCCAAGAAATACTACCTGTAGCTGTTTGGAGGGCTTTTGGGCCATGAGTCTTATGCTTCAGTAGGAAGCCTGTAGCAGAATGAATCTTGGTCCTACTCAAAGGCTGCACAGGTCTTAGAAAACTAGGGTTTCACAATTTGACACATCACAGATTTATTAGCCACATCCATGACATAGTAACTGGAAGATCATGCTACCATGGGGATTTTCTTCAGAGCCAGTAAAGATCTCATGCCAGACCCTTAGGTGCTGGCAAAAGTATCTGGGCCCACAATTGGCCCATGGAAGGAACTGAATTGAGCAGCAGTACAACAATTATGGATTTGGGATGCACACGGATTTGAATCATCCCCTAGTGTTGCAATGGTGAAACACAGCAGAAGATTTAGCTTGCTATTTAGTGGTAAAATAGCAGAAGTGACCACAATATCAGAAAATAAGCAGTCTTTCCATAATTTCTGGAAAAATGAATGCAAACAAAATCAGATTGCAAAGACTGAAATAGGTACCTAATCCTCCAGTGTGAAGGTAGTATCTCATAATTAGATGCATCAAAAACATTTAGGGAAGCATGACTTCACCTAAAAGTCAAAATATTGTACAAGAAATGAACCACATAGTTAGCAGTATGAATGAGCTCTCAGACTGAGAATTTTTAATAGTTATTTTAAGGGAACTCATTGAGCATCAACTGAAAATAGAGAAACAACTAAATACTGTAACAGCAAAACTTAGCTAAGAGATATAAGAAATTTTCAAACATCAAGAAGAAATTTTAAACCTGAAAAATACACCAAAGTTAAATTAAAAATATGGTAGAAGTCATCGATAGTCAAAACTACAATATTTAGTGGATCCAGGGTGTTTGAAAACACACAGAAAAGAGAAAAAGAATGCAGGATAACAAAGAGAATTTATAGGATGTCTGTGGTAGCGTTAAAAGAGTAAATTTTAGAATTTTAGAGTTCAAAAGACAGTTGAGAATGTTACAAGTGTAGAACATTTATTTGAAGATGTGAAAATTCCCAAAACCAGAACATTTTACAAATATCCAAATATGTGAAAATCAAATATCACCAGTCAGATTTAAATCAAACACTTCCCGATGATAAAAGAAAATGAAAAAAACAAATACCCAAAGCTAAAAGAAAAAAGAAACTAATGTCTCCTAGGATTGTTCCAGGTCACCTGATAGCAGACTTCTCAGTGGAAACCTCACCACCCAGGAGACAGTGGTATGAGATTTTACAGACCTGAAGTGAAAACAAAAACAATAAAAAGCATGAAGTCTATACTTAGCAAGGTTATTTTTATACGAACAAAAGCCAAGAATATATGTCTCTATGAGATACATTCTACAGGAAAAGCTAGTGATGTTTGTCAGACTCAAAATCAAAAGAAGGTATGAAAACACAGAAAACAAAATCGCAAGATATACAAGTTTCTGGTAAGGAAAACTATACAAAAGTATTCATAATGGTCTCATATTGTAAGCATGGCATGTAATCATTTATAAATCATTTATATAAATGCAATCATTTATATTCTTAGTTTGAAGATAAAATGAAACAATTATAATATTTATAACCTGTTTAATATATTAGGAGTAGGCAATATAGAAAGATGCAAAATGGGGCATCAAAAACAGAAACATGAGGAGTAATGGAGTGCAAGTGTAGTGTTTTAATGAAAGCTACATATTTTCTCTCTGTTTTTGTTATCTTTCCTTATCTTTATGATAATGTTATATTGTTATCATAGTAGTCATTTCACCTCTAATGACATACTTAGCCTGAAAGTGGATGGATGAAAGAAGATATTTGAACAAACATAATCCAAAAGAAAGCAAAAATAGTCATAAAATAGATTTTTTATTAATAGTAGTAAAAAGATATTAGAAATGTTGTCAAGTAGTGATAATTTAATTCAGTAACAGGAAGTAATAATTCTAGAAGTACAGTACATGCATTCACTATCAGAATCTCAAATATATAAAGCATGCATTAACACATGTAAAGGAAAATACAGACTCCAGTATAACAATAGTTGGGGATTTTAACAACAAACATTTAGCATTACACAGATCATACGGCAGAAAATCAACAATAACAAAAACTACATTAACAACAGCAGAGGTAAATTTCACCCTGCAATATAAATCATAACAGATATCTATGGAACATTTTAAAATGTTTTTATTAGTACGTGTTTGCGATGCATAATGAATACCTAGCTTGAGAGTATTGGTGCATACATGTATCATCTCCTAGTCCTTCACCTCTCCTGCCTGCGTGCTTCCTCCCCACTCCCTGCATCTCTAGATCCTCTTCCCATCTCTATAAGACATGCCTCCCTGTTTCCTATCATCTATGTTTTATCATCTGTGTTCCTATCATCGACGATTTTGTTCTCTGAAGAATTTACACACTTTGCATTTCTCACTTAGAAGAAACCATGCAGTATTCCACCTTCTGTCTCTGATTTATTTTGCTTTGTATTATGCTCTCAAGGTGCCAAAAGCACGTTATTCTTCATTTCGCACAGAACGTTCTCCAGGATAGATCACATGACTGGGTACATCTCACCAAATTTTAGAAATTGAAATCACGTTAGTATTTTTTTTCCTGATAATTCATTCATCTTGGGAAATTGGCATATGCTTATATCGCATCTTCACCAGTTTTATTCCTCCCCAGCGCCCACCTTACCCTCTCCCTCCTTTTTCATACCCCCTCCCAACTCCACAGAATCAACCTCCCAGTTTCCTACCGTCTCTTTTATTTTGCTCTTTAAAGTATTTATATTTTTGGTCTCTCTTATTGGAGAAACCTTGTGATATTTAATATTCTGGCTAATTTCTTGCACCTAGAGTTATGGTCTCAACTTCCATCTATTCCCCTTCAAACAATTCAGATTTCTTCTTCTTTGTTGATCAGTACTCCACAGTGCCACAATTTTTGTTCACTTACCTGTAGATGGTATATGAGCCACTTTTATAATTTAGCTATTTTGACTTGTCTTGCTATAAATATGGATATATATGTATCACCATAATACTAAAACTAAATTTTTTGGAAAGATACACAGAAGAGGTTTAGCTGAGTAAAATTTTTAGGCTTTTTTCAGTGGAGGAGCATTGGACTTTTCAAGACCTGATCTCATTGCATAGTTTGGGCTGGGATTGAAATTACTCTGTAATCCAGGGTGGTGTTGAGTTCTCAGCAATCCTCCTGCCTGAGCCTCCTGAGTGCTAAGAACACAGGCATGTATCACCACATCTGCTATTTTTAGTGTGGTTTGTTTTTTTTTTTTTTTTGCGGCACCGGGGATTGAACTCATAACCTTGTGCTTGCCAGGTAGGCACTTAGGCCGCTGAGCTAGATCCCCAGCCCTGGTGTTTTTGAGACAGGGTCTCACTATGCCGTTCAGGCTGGCCTTGAGCTCACTTTGTAGCCCAGGCTGGTCTCGAACTCACAAGGATCCACCTGTCTCTGCCGCCTGAGTGCTGGGATTACAGGCATGAGCCACCACGCCCGGCAACTATTTTTAGTTTTTTGAGGGATGTCTGTACTGATTTCCATGATAGTTTTACTAGTTTACATTCCCACCAGCATTAAAGAAAGTTTCAATGTTCCCCACAAACTCACCATTTTTTTTTTTTTGGTGAGTTCTTGATATTACCCATTCTTATCAGTGTGAAAAGGAATCTTAGTGTGTTTGGATTTGAATTTCTTTAATTACCAAAACTGTTGTACTTACTTTGGTTATTTATACTTCTTCAGAGATGTATCTATTATTTGCAATTGCCCATTTTTAATTGGGTCTTTTATTTTCTGGAGCCTAATAATTTTTAATTCTTTATATTTTGTAGATATGAGTGCTTTGTCCAAGGAGTAGCTGGAAATCTTTTTCTCTCATTTGGTAAGATGCTTCTCCACATTGTTGTTATTTCTCTTCTGTGCAGAAGCTTTTACATTTCAAATAATTCTTTTTGCTGATTCTTTGTATTCTTATGCAACTGGATTTCTGTTCAGGGAATTCTTGTCTATGCCTGTGTCTTCAAGAGTCTTACCAAGTTTATCATCCAAGCAGTTCATTGTTTCTGTTTTTATTTCTATGCCTTCGATGCATTTTGTTTTTATTTTTCTACACACTGAGTGATATGGATCTAGATTCATTATAATGCAGGTAGATAACCAGTTTTCCCCACACCATCTTTTAAACCAGTTGTCTTTTCTTTAGTGTATGCTATATAGAGATGAATCAAAGAAAACATTATATGTATTTCATTAATTTATATTTTATATATTTATATGTAATTATATCTGTATATGCATAATTATAAATGTATATTATGATAATGTATTTTATTTCATATATATGTATATATTTCATTAATTTCCACTCTAAACTCTGTAATGTCTTTCTTACCACAAGTTGTAGATCTAGATTCACCTAGATGTTCCTGGGCCTTGAAGTGTACCATCACATTATTTATGTGGGTCACTTTTTTTTTTAATGTTAGCATTCACTTGTAAAACTAAGTTTTAGAAAGACTTTCATTGTGTTCCGTTGGTTTTGGCTTTTTGTGCTTCCACTGTAATTGGATTCCACAAATTTAAAAAATTTTTTCTTGAATTTTTTGTTGCTCCACTAATTATTCAAGAGTATGTAATTTGATAACATATGTTTGCTTAGTTTCTCTGGATTATTTTGCCAGTGATTTTTAGTTTCATTTCACTGTGATCTGATTTTATGCAGGATATTGTGTGAATTCATTTCTATTTACATAAATGTGCTTTGTGGCTTCAGATGTATATGTTGCACAAAACTGTATTTTGATGAAAACAAATGTGTATCTGGTTGTTGAATGAAATATTCTATACAGATATCTGTTAAATTCATTTGTTTAATTTTGTGGTTCAAATTGATATTTCATTGTTGAATTTTTGTTTGACCTATTTGTGATAGAGTGGTATTGAAATATCCCACTTTGATTTTATTGATGTTACAAAGTTTATTTTTACTTTGGGTAATTTCTATAAACTTGTTTCAACTTCTCTGAATTTTTGTGTTCAATATGTGAAGTCACTAAATGTGACTTTTTATGTTTTTCCTTAGTGGCTTAGTAATTTGTGGTCATTACTGAAAACTAGTTATGTAAGATAAAGCAAGCTTGGATATCAGTAAAGAAAGGGGAGAGACTTCTGCTAAAACTTTACTGTGGATGAATAAATTTGGTCAGTAGTTTTGATGGATTTTACATATGCAATTAATTTAAAGGAAATAGGAACCACAGGGACCACAGAACTGAATACCCTATATTTTCTTTTTGTTGATAGTGAGGATCTATTTGTTGAAAATTTATTTCAGTGTTTTAATTTTCTTTTTTTTAATTTAGATAAGTTTTCATAATAGTTTCTGACAGAATTAACCACAGTTAAACAAGTTACTGTGCTTCATCTAACCTTGAAGATATCAAGGTGTTCCTTAGTTTTCATTTGGTTGATTGCTCTGCCACCTTGAAACTCTGCTGGGTTAAAGAAAAGTTGCGATTTCACAGAATATCCACAGTTTGGTGTTAGTAGACAAAAGTGATACTCGTTGAAGTTTATCCTAAGTGGAAACAAGAAATCAATATGTGTTACTTTAATGCAGTTTAGTGAAGGGATTCCAAGAGCATAACGATGTAAAATATTAGCTTTACCTTAAGGTGTTTATGCAAAATTTCAAAAACATGAAGGTTTATAGTGTTTACATCTTCAATCTGAAAATATAGAATAATTTGTCATTATATGCTATGTAATATCTTCCTTTGTACATTTCCTTTAAGCTAGTGGGAACTTTTCATAAAGTGAAAAAGAAGTGTATAATAATAGTATTTATTATATAAATAATATATTTTATATATTTATTTTTTCAATAATCTTAACTTTGGAATATTTGGCAAAGCATTAAGTTTCAGTGCGTTACCTGTTTATACTTTCTTCTGAAAAAATAAAACCCAGAGTCCAGTAGAATAATCCTACCTCACATAATGAAGTTTATTTAAAGGTTCCATATTTATAAGATGTGCAACTTTTTTCGTTGACCTTTATGGGTATTTGAAAACTGTATAGTATAATCTGGCAGGTGTCATTACAGTCTGGGAAATATGTGTTTGCTAAGCATGGAAAACTTAATAAATTTTATTATTCTTCATCCACATTTTCCCTGATAACATGCTGTCTTCTTATCAATGTAACTGGTAACACACTTATGTTTCTTAATATTTCTTTTACAGAGTTACATGAAAAATGAACTTACCAAATCATTTTTTGATGAAATATATTTTAAGCACATATGCAGTTGTTAATATCTTAAAATATGGGTGCTATTCTTCAGAGTTGGTTATGATACTGTTGTTTCAACATAAACACGTAAATTTTTTTAAGAATAGTGCCAACTTCCGCTGAAACTGACTTTTGCATGATTTACAATAAACATCATTAAGTCACTTCATTGTATTCATAAGGATACATTGCCTTGAATTATTAAATACACTATATTTATACAAGCAAGATAACCATATGGGTACATTATATTTTTACCATGTAAACTTAAAGTTTTGGTCTTTAAAAATTTTATAAGTGCCACTAAGTATAGAGTTTAATAAACCACTAAGGGAATAAATATCTAGGACATCTTCCTTCTATCCTCTTAAGCAAAATAACGCTCATATTTTTTATCTTGATATCAAAGGAGATAAATATAATATAATTTCAGAGATATATAACAAATTATGTAAAATCTACTATGAGAGGTAGAATATAAATTCATAGAAACATGTTCTTTAGATATTTGATGTTCAAAATTTAGTATGATGACTTCTGTTTCTTACAGGGAACATTCCTGAGTAGGCATAAACATTTATGAAATTTGCTTAGATTTAATAAATGTATTGTTCTTTAAATGTGATGCACTAGACTAATCCATTTAAGAATTGTCCGAAAGTACTTAATTTGGGATTTAAAATAGTGAATGATTTCACTTTCCATAAAAAACAAGCTGTAATTTTTAATATGCACAGCATAACATTTTTACTTCAAAATATTCACATCTTAAAATGGAAATTACAAAAGATACTCAAAAATTTGGAAGTTTTGAAATGTTAATATTTTAGTTTATAGCATTAAATCCACATATTTGAGTTGGCTTTTCAGAAATCAGAATAAATATATTAAGTACATATTTAATAATGTATTTTTAATATTTTAAGGAATAAATTTAGTCCATTTATTTAAAAATAATTAATACCATATCATGTCCTGAGACACACACACACAACACACACTCGCAATTAAAAGTGTTTCAAATGAGTGGAGCACCTGCCTCCTTTGTCTGTGAACTGAAAAATAATGCGCAAGAAATAGTTCCAAAAACAGAGTTCAAAAATATAAAGAGCTACAAATCTAAAATGAAAAGGCTAGAAACTGAGAAAATTAATTCAGAAAACAAAATGGAATAAGTACAGGAAGCAATTGAAAAAGAACTAGAAAAAAATTCCTTGATATTAGTGAAATTCATTTTGTAGGTTGAAATAGTTCAATCAATTACAACTGGGCTTACTTAAAAATGGACATTTCTTGGCTAAAATAATAAAATTACTGATCTTAATAGGAAAAAAAAATTGGTGTCCAAGCACAAAGTGCAAGTTACAAGCAAAGAAAAAAATAATTATACTAGTGTGTGTGTGTGTGTGTGTGTGTGTGTGTGTGTGTGTGTTGGGACATGACATGGTAACTAATATTTAACCAAATGGACTAAATTAATTCCTTTGAATATTATAATTGGATTACTTCTTTCTGAGACACTGTTTTGTGTCAAGATTTTTATTTATTTATTATTCAAATTTTTATTAGCATATGTTGGCGATGCAGTAGTCAAGTATATTCACCCTAGGTGATTGGTACATGTACGTGTCACTCTTCATCATTCCACTTTTCCTTTTCCTCCGTTCCCTCACAGCCCCAACCACAGAAAGTCTGTCTCCCTGTTTCCTGTCATCTTTCTCATATTTAGTCTTGATTGCAGAAAACAGACTAAAGAAAGGGTTTGACCACAACACTGAAGCTTATAGTTGTTGAGGGAACAATAAATGATGAACAAAATTAAAAATATAATATTTGAAATTGAAACATTGCCTTCTAGCTAGAGATTTGAAGCACATGTAGTTAATAAATAAATAACTATATCATAACTAATATAAATAATGGATATTATTTCCCTTATCTTACAACCAGATAAGGGAAACCAGAGTACGAGAAGCTGTTTGAGCATTTCTATTTCAGAAATTGATTTTCAGACTAGTCTTCATTAGGAAAATGACATCTGAACAAAGACTTGGACAAGAAGAGCTATGCATGAGAATGTCAGATGAAAGATATTCTGGGGTCCAAGAATGAGCAAGTGATTCAGGAAAAAAATTAAGAAGGTAGCGATGAGTATAGCAAGGGAAAAATTCAAAGGCTTTGTGACAGGCAGAGTAAATCTAGAATAAGAAGTAGAGGTAAGCTGAAATGAATTAGAACTTTGTTTTTGAGTCAGAGTAAAATGGGAATCATTGTAAAGTTTTAAGCAAGAAAGAATTAGTGAAAGTAAAATAAATGCACTGTTTTAAATTAATTGTTTTAATATGATTTTGGAGATAGAATAAAATTTCTAAGCTGAACAGCAAACAAAAAATATTTGAATGTTTGACAGTATATATTATACAATTAAATTATAGAGAATAAAATATACTTTAACATCAATATTGAAAAACTAAGTTTTCCATAATAGTTGTATTTTTCTTATTTAAGTAGACTGTTTTCTAAGTTAAAAAAAATCTAGAAAATTCTGAGCCTAAAGATATATGCTCTAAAATATAACATGTTCTTTTTCAAAAAAGTCCAATTTCAATCAGTAACTTTTACGAATGTATTATGTTGCATTTATGGTAAAAATACTGTACTGTGTTTACTTTTTGTATAGCAGAAGTTTTAAAGTACTTCTATAATTTATAATTTGTAAAACCTATTGAAATATATTCTGTACAACATTAGTGCTACCTTATGCACATGATTTCATAGATTTATTGATTCTGAATAAAAGTAGTGTTTATTTTAATGATATATCATTGATTTTAGTTTTCTTTCTCTGCATAGAAGAGTATTCATAAGTAAATAGTTAACACCATGTAGTTGTTTGTATCAAAACTATGATTCATGAGCTACTTTGTGCTTTTTGTCTGAAAATGCACATGAGTACAGGTCATATTATTCATGTAACAATAAAACAAAAAGTGACACCCTTCCCCAACAAAAAGTTTAGGTATTCCTCTCTTTAAAATAAAGGACAGGGCTGGAGATTTAGCTCAGTGGCACAAGCACCTGCCTGACAAGCTCAAGGTCCTGAGTTCCATTCCCAGTACCAAAAATAAATAAATATATAAAACGGCAAACCTATGCTATTTCATCACATACTCTTATCCTATCTTTGGGATAAGTTCGTATAAAACTTTTTAGTATACAAGAATCATTAACCCAATTTAAATGAAGTTTAAGATTGAAAGTTTCTATTTCTTGATTGAATTAAATGCAGAGTATTCACGGATACGCTCAAACACTGACTTTCAGCAGAGCTCTCATTACCATGCTGAGAAGCGTGAATTCAAATTACAGTTTTGTGTTAGACGACGGCTTGCATAAGCTAAGGCTTGTTAAAACAATGTTAATGAGCCCCCATTGTATTCAACAGCTTCATTTTTCAGAACTTTCATATTTGTTCATATGAGGCCTAGGGAGATGCTGAACTGATTAAGTCTGAAATAGCACAGGAAACCCTCTACAGAGTCACTAGGGTGAAGGGAATTAGGAAAAATCAGGAACAAAGAGTCCTAGAGTTTACTTCAGGATAAAAACATGGTGATATAATCTCCCCTTGGTATTAAAATTACTTCAGGCAGGTTTAGAGAATCTGGTCAAACAAAGAATACATTAAATAGATAACCTAATAGTTACTTTAATTATATTTTCTAGTGTAATTTGTACAGAATATCCTAAGGCTTTTCTGACTTGTTTGCTTCCTCTAAAATCATTGTCTTCATCAAGTAAACTCTTCTCAAAATGTCAAGTAAAATATTTTATTAGGGAAAATACTTTATAATAAATGAAAATCAGCAATACTTCCTCAATAGCTATTCTTGATATGTTACTTTAGAATGTATGAAATTAGAAAGAAAGACTTGAAAATATACTAAAATTATGATAGTCCATCTCGGTACTTTTAACACCTGCTAACTGATAGATAATGAATATCATTTTAAGAAGTATTACGTTAAATATTAAACAGTGACATTTGACATGATCTCCACATTACAGAATAGATGTCAAAGCACAGAATGTGCTTTGAAATTATAACTGACACTTAGAAATTTTCTTAGCATTGCTTATAATATAGCTGTCAACATTATCGTGATAAAATTTTTTCAAGATTATACATATAAGAAATTGAACACTGACTAGAAAAAAGTGATAACAACCCTATAAAATTGTCAAATTCCAGAGGTTGTATTCCTAAATACAATATTCTACTTAGGATTTAGGAAACAACTGTTTGAAGATCCCTGACCTGCTACTTTTAAAATATGTCACTGTTGGGCTCAAAATGACATTTTTTTAATTTATTAATCACTCTCTAGTGCTTGTGTGTTTATACATTTATAAATATATGAATGAAAGGAGAACCAACAATAATGTAGGCACTACAAATTTCCACCTACTCAATGAACATGGCAAGAATGATCTTAAGCAATTGCTTACCCCTGACTAGACATTATTCCTTTCATCTCTGTTGTACTATTATGAAAAATAATGGGGATACTAGTATTGCACTAGGCAGGACAGGCAGCTAGGGAAAACCTAGACCTGAAGGAGATACTGGGTAATTCAGTGAATGTCAAGATAAGATGAAACCTGAAACCCAGTGAAATGGAAATCAAAATTTTAATTAAAAAACCTGCTAAGAAAGTACCAAGACTAAGCGGACATGTCTGGACCAACCTGATAATAAAGCATTTCTTTCTTTGCTTAAACTTGTCTAACTGATGACCTTACAATATAACTTAAACTATAACAGGACATTTCCTCCTCTGTATAATCCATGCTTTGTATAGCTGATGTCCTTACAATGTAACCTGAAACGTTTAAATTCCCTTAGTATTCCAAGATGTCACCCAACCTTCCAATCATAAAACACTGAATCTGCCTTTGTACATCCCCTTTCCTTTCCCCATAAAAGCACAGAAACTCTGCTGGGTGGGCTCTGCTCTTTGGGAGAGATCCCAGTCAGAGGCCCACCAATGTAATAAACTGCCTCCTAAACTTCCCCAGTGCCTTTTCGTGCTGTGTTCAGTCTTTAGCATAACACCAGGATTCACAAAAATCAGGCCACTAGATGGAGACACAATCACCACAGTTCTGGTGGTCTGATAAACCAGGATCTCGTGTAAATTTGGCAAGATCTTCCTGGCACATCAAGCCCAGGAATGTGACAAAAACAGTGTGACAGAGACCTGGTACCACCAAGCTTCTCCTCCTAGCCCACTGAAGAATGTCTTTGTTCTGCTTGTGCAGAAGATTTTAGAAACATTACAATGGATGGTTTTTATAAAAGTATGCCTGCTACCTTCCTTGTGTTTCTATAGGGTCACACCTATTTCAACTTTGCTCCTTAAAATCCCATAAATTGACCTGAACTTGACCCAAAATGGTCTAAGTTGTGGTTGTTTTTGTTATAGTAACTCCAAGACTAAGAATCCCTGTGGTAACCCCCTTTCAAGTCCTATCCTGCTTTTGGAAGCTTTCTTTCTTCCTGTCTCCCACTTCATCTAGTCTGTCTATTCTTTAGCATCCTTAGACACAAGCTCTGGTTTGTGTGTGTACCCCCAACACAAGTACTTCCCGGGAATCATGAAGTGCTGTAAAGTGAATCTTGTACAGTCAAGAGTATGAATTGATAGGATGGGTGCCATCACATATCAATAACCACTTATAGCAAAGAAGTTAAATATTTTCTTTTTTTAATATTAGTTGCTATTGTAGTCTTTTGCTTTTTACTGATAAATGCTAATTAGGTAATATTGAATTACAGCATGTCAGTGTATGGCATTACTCCATCTTTTGAAGAACATATTTATTTATTATCACAGTGGTCTAGGGAATTATATATTACTATAGAAAATTTTTGATTCTTTCTAAGACACAATGGTATAGAATTGATTAATGCTCAACATTAAATTTTCATGCATCTGGATATCCTTTATTAATGTTTATCTATTAGATACAACCTTTAATTTATAAATGTTTGAAAGCATTACAGTTAACTTTTAATTCAAGAGCATCAATTAAATAGAGTCATATATTGGTATTCAACTGTTTTAAAACTTGTTCAATTTGGCATGCTGTACATTTTGACAAGAAAATTTTGTCTTGGTACAAGGCCTTTGCCTGATACTGGATGCTCAATCTAGGACTTTTCAGGTTCATTGCATTGGGGTGCCTTACTCTTTCCAGCCAAAATAATTTGTTTGGTACGTGGCGTTTTTGGAAACAGTCACAGCTCCTGCAACCAATTAATGCCTAATACTATGATACCACTGAATAATTTTAAAATTGGGAGTTGACTCGTATTTCCAAGGTTTTTTAAAACATTGCATCCTACAAAGAACTCTTTTGCTCTTTTTCAGTGTTTTTGTTCTATAATCCACTCTTATAGAAGGAGTCACCTTTGTTCTTGTCTTAGCAAGGTGTCCTCTGTGTCTAGGTTAGGCCTCCTTTTCTCACTTTGTGGCTTTTAAAAATTTTCTACAGTCAAAAAAGTCCTCTGTTCCAATTATTATTTCTCATTTCCTTCTAAAGTTTTCTTCATAACACTTATCAAGTATTTAATACCATTTTTGAATCTATGTTTGATTGTTCATGGTCTGACAACCTTTACTATGACTTGATCGAGGAGCTGACAATCATGTCTTTGTTGTATACTCACGTGTTAATATATTCCCAAGCACAGCAGAAGAACTCAATGGAGAGTCACAGAAAGAGAAAAACAGAAGAGAAATAAAACACATAAAATGTCTGATTTTGTTCAGTATATTGAGGGTTAACCATGTGAAAACTAAGTTGAATGAGAAAAACTCCAAAGCAAGACCTTGAAGACTCTATAGCAGCACTTGTTACATGCGACATCTAAAGGTCAGCAAGGCTTCATGAAAGCTATTTGATGACAGCTGTCATTACAACTTCACTACAAAGTAAGCCATCGTTATAAAAGCACTCATGGGGAATAGTAAGCACTTTGAGAACAAAGGTTTACTGCTGGAGCTATTTTTACATGTCAGATCCACTTACAAACAGAATGGTAAGCAAGGCAAAGAGTATTGAAACATGGTGGTCAATAACTTTGTGGTTTTGGTTAAATATTTTGTAGTTTATTAGTTCAATTCCTGAATTTTGAAATTTATTAATTCAAACTTGAGTTTACTACTATTAGATTGAATATTATAAGGAAATGTAAATCCACAAAAAGCTATGGCTTCTCCCTTCCTAACCTTCTCTAAAATGTAAACCAACAGAAAAATCTTTACCTGGAGATAGGGCAAAGAATTGAATTGCAGAATATGTAAAATTTATGTATGGGGATACTCTTGTATTTCCCATGGATAATCAGAGAGTAATTGTGCATAATAGGAAATAATATCTTGATTTTGTTAGTTATTTTAGTTTTTTGTGGCTTGAGAATTCCTGCAGTCAAGTAAATATGTAAGAAAGCAATGCAAAGTGGAGCCGTGTAGTCATATTATTTATAAAGGATATATATGTCATTGAGCATTGAAGTGATTTGTCAAAGTTTGTGTAATTGTGTACATTGATGGGAATATTATTTTCTGTTCTGAGCATCAAATTGTCTTCAGCAAATAATAATCCAGAAACTGAGTTGCTGGTAAAATTTGCATAAATGTTTTTGACATTGTCACATTGTTTTTAGTTTGACTGCTCAAAAAGAATTTTATATTTTTGTTGTACATCATAAAAAATGTTCAATTGACAGATTCTCTGTAGCAAATTCTTAGACTTCTAAATTTCTTCTCTGTGATTTTTAAATTAAAAGGAATCATGGAAGCTGATGCAACATACCTTATGAATTCAAGAATTGGGGTGCAAAGTATTGGGCAGTATTTAAAGTTGGTGTTCTCATATATATCAGATAAATTCTAGCATCAGCTGCTCTTCTCTTAACCTGTGTTTCCAGAGTCCCTTTAACTAAAGAGAGTTCTAAAAACTATCCCCACAAAAGAAAATACTTGTTACTCAGAAAGCAAGTCTTAGCACAGGTATGAAGGGAAGGATTGATTAGAAAAGAAACTGTAGGCCTGGGAATTTAGATCAGCAGCTCAAAGAGCTTGCCTGGTAAATGCAAGATGTGAGTTAGATCCCCAGTACAATAAATAAATAAATTAATTAATTAATTAAAATTTAAAAAAGGAAAAGAAAAGAAACTGTGGCACAGACAGATGGTAAAAAATTATTCAAAAAGCAATAACTACAGTAACATGTCATTGTCTCGTGGTAATATCCTCAATTTTAATCATATAGATACTCAATAAATTAAAAATATTCTGATTTTCATACAGGATCTGTTTCTCAATTTAAGAAACATCATAAATATACCAGAAGTTCTTATGAAGCATCCTCTGAAGGATGTATCTGCCTAAAGGGTGATTCTGTTGATATTTGTCAAATATATTCCACAAGGAGATGCTCCCTTAGTCACGAGAGCGTGCTGTTTCTTTCACTTGTCCCAAAATGGCTCATGTTTAAACCCCTCACCACTTTTAGTCACCTCTTCACCCTTAAACTCCATATTCACACCTGTGTCTGTCTAAATGATAGTCTGCTAATGGTCATCCTGAAGATCTTTATTATAATGTAATTTTATTCATCCTGTCCATTTAACACTGGAAACTATCTCAGTTTATTCTGTACTGGCTTGCTGCTTTTAGATTTATTAGCTCTGTATCTTTCCTGAATTTTTTATGATTTTATGAGTGAATCTCACTTTGCCGAAACCTAAATGGTAGATAAATAAAGATTTGAAATGCAATTGTTAAACTGGAAGTACTAGTAGGAATATAGAAGACTTAAATCTGGCAGAATGTGCTTTATGGTTTATCAGCAAGGAACCTAAGAACAATTCAAGAATCAGGTATTTTATTGTATTTGTACTTACATGAAGTGAAACAATCCCTGACAATGTTAGTATCTAACCAAAGCAAGGGTAGGGATTAGGAAGATTCTGGTTGGTTTAGACAAGTGTATGTCTGTATACTTAGGATCATGAGGTTTTAGGGTGTCCATACTAGCCAATGATTTTCTCTCAAGCCCTGAATCTCTGGAAATTCAAGATCACCTACACAGGTCATTAAATGGAGTTCAAGTTGTGTAATGAAGCCATAGAAATTACAGTTTGAAAAGTAACAGGTTTAATAACAGGTTGTGCCTATGTTGATTCTGGTCAGGTTGCTGAGAATCCGTGGCTAGGTATTCTTCACTTGGGACTTTGATTACAGGTGAAAATTGGTTGCATTTTCCATATTCAGCTGCATGCAGCAGGCAAACTCCTCAGCACACATTTAAGGATCATTAAAAATTTCCCTACCATAAGAAAGTACAAGATTTTCTTACTTATGGCTACAGAATCATTTAATGTGAAGGGGTTAGTAAGAGATTTTATAATATAATTTTGGTGATTTACTGAGGTAATCAAAGGTATTTCCAAAAATATTGTTTCTGAGACATCATGGGATGTGCTGAGAACTTTCCATAACAATTTGCTGCTCATTGTACCTTTTTAACCAAGTCACATTACATTATTGTTACAGATAAGAAATTATGATGTGTGAGCTAGCTTATCAATAGTAAATATGCCCACTAAAAATAATACAAATGAAAGAAATAGGATTTTATTGAAATATTAGAATATGCATTTTAGGTAGAGAAATTAAATGTTCCCTTAAGGCTGTGATACCTGCACAAATCATTTTAAACAAGGCTCATTTTTAAAGTAGTATTAATGGCTTCTTTCCCCAACAGTGTGTCAGAATATTTAGTTTAATTCTACTTTCATTTATGGTAATCAATTCAATAAAGAGAGAGATAATAAGGGTATGTATTTATATATAGAAACTATTGTATAAAAATTGCCAGGTAATTTGCTTGCAGAAAAGGAGGAAAACTTAAATCAGATCTCTGTATTGGTCCTCTGAAAATTCATTATAGGTGGATTAAAGATAAGTTTACAAAAATGTTAGGCAAAATATGAAAAACAAATTCTTATACCCATGGGATGGGCAACTATTTCTGTAACAAGACACAAAATTTGTTAATATGAGGTATGATCAATCAATTTGGTTAGTATGTTAGTTTTAAAAAATTACTACAATAACAGATACACTATATAACTCACTTCAAAATACCTTTTTTGGAAGTTATTTTAGGGCATTGATGTCCTGAATATTTTAAAACATTCACCTTTCATGGTCATCTTCACTTCGGGGAAGATCCAGAAGTTGCACGGTTCCAGCCTCTGTGAATATGGTGGATGAGGAATACTGCAATGTTCTTATGAGACTGCCTTTCTGTTGGAAGGCACTGGACAGCAACATTCACCAAATTTTTCTTCATACCTCATAAAGACACTCACAAAAGAGGACTTCCAGAGCTGTTTCCGAAAGTATCAAGAGCAATGGGATAAGTGTTAAGCTAGGGGGAGAACTCTGAGGGGAATTAATGATAATGTGTCTTACACTGTACTTTTTTAATATTCAATATATATTTTGATCTGACCCGATATATAAAAGTACAACCAATATAATCACATTTAAATTAAGAAATTCTGTAAATTGATGGTTATCTTAATGACTGAACATATGTGCTACAAAATTGAAAATAATATCCAAAGCACATAAATTTAAAAATTGTATTTAAAGACTATAAATTATTCTAATTAATGAGGAAGACAAGCAGTTTGGAAGGCAGCAAAGTTAGGAATTAAAGAAAGAATTTTTTAAAGTGGTCTATAATATTTGAAATGAGATTCAATTTCATTAATAATGAATTTAAATTAGAATAACCACGGTATACCAAAAAAGTCAACAAATTTAGCAAAATGTAAAGTTTTCATAATGTCAAATGTTGCCCCTAATGTGAATGTATAACAAAGAAGAGTCTTAGAAAATAATGAAAAATCAGAAAGTGCTAACCATTTTTTTTTGGTACCAAGAATTGAATTCAGAATCTCACACTTGCCAAGCAAATGCTGTGCCACTGAATTATATCTTCAGCAATGCTAACCATTTAAAAAATTATTTCTGAGATGTTTTGTTGTGTAACCTGCAACGAAGCTGCTTATTTCACTACAAATTTTACCTAAAAAATTTTAATAAATATGCACCAGGAGCTGCTAGTTGTAAGGCTATAGAAAACATTCATACCAGTAATACTTGTAGTATAAATCAAATATTCAGTAACAGAAAAATTGAAAATTTAAAATATGATACATTAAAGTGGTTAAATATTAAACATGAGTGAAAATTAATGCAAAACTGCACATCTTAACATGGAAAAAACTTAAAACCATAATAATAACTAAAAATGCAAATAAAAGTCATACATGACCTTTTGTGCTATTTCTATTAATTGTAAATGTAGAGAAACTAATTAAATTTATTGTTTAGAAATTATTTCTGAATTCATAAATTCTAAGGAACATTTTGTAATTATTATGTCAGTCAGAAAGGTGAACTTATCCTTTACTTATGAAAAACGTTAAAAATCTCTATACCTTTTTGAGATTAAGATTCATTTTTTTCCCCTTGATAAATGCAGTGCAAATGATAGTCTGGATAATTCCAGTCTGTTGTGATCTTGTACCCTGCCACTGTGTTTCCTGGTAGAGTTCTAAAGAAAATTGAACACCATACTGAGTTTTGCACAGCTTCACACAAAAATGAGAAATATTAAATTTCATTTTTTAGCAGTACATAAGTACACTATCTTAGGCTTGGGGAAACAACTGGAAAATTTTGCCTTCCATATGCCTAGGAAGCAAAGGTGTTAGAACTATTGTTGAATGCAGTTAATATCTAAGAAAGCAACCGTAAATCAATCTAATCATAAATGATCTGCAAGAGAAGTAATATAGAGGGAAGTAGAGTTATGTATTTGGAAAGGAAGTAAACTGAGTGGGGGAGTCATCTCAGCTATTACTATCATTCATTTTTTTGTCTAAGTAGTAGGTAGATGTATTTTTATTTTATTAGTATCACATAAATTATGGTATATGTATAGTTTTGTGAATATGAGTTATTTAAAAGTATATTATACAGCATGTATGTTTATATGACTAAACACCATGTATAATAATACATTTTAGAGTGGTATGCAGATTAATGGTCCTTAAAAATGTCTACATTCTGATACAGAAAACCTATGAATATGTTAATCTAAATAACAGAAATTATTCAGCAGTTTGATTAAGGTTATAATCTTGAGATGAGGATGTTATCGAAGATTTTCTGCGTGAACAAACAAATTCATAGATCTGGAAATTGAAGAAACATTCCTTGTGGTGGTCAGAGGAAGGCACAATACTGAAATGTTAGAGATATTGTGATATTTCTTGCTTTTACTGTGTAGGACTGAGACCTTGAACCAAGTGATACAGGTTCTATAGATTGGAAGTTAAGTAAAATGGAGTTGGGGTATAGTGAAATATTAAAAATCAGCAAAACAAAACAAAACAAAATAATAAAGTCTTTGATTCTAGTAATTCTAGAAAAATATGCAGCCTTGCCAAAGTTAGACATGTTAGACCTAAAATATTTCAATAGTGTCTTTGTTGTTTTAAACCTCTAAATCTGTAGTAATTTGTTAAAGCAGAACTATACAAATACAGATTTTACAACTTCACAAAGACATATACATATGTATTATTTTTTATGGTAATCTGAATTTACTGTCATAAAAAGTGTACTTATTTTTATAAATATATAAATAATTATGTATATTTCATTAAGTGAGCATTTAGAATGATTTTTCCTATCTAGTAACTAATGGAAAGCTCAAAACAATAGAAATAGTAACAAGAACATCTGAGATATGAAATGTATAAAAACAGTAAGATATCACTTCTAGGTCAAACAGTATGAAGCAATCAACCTTCCCAAGAACAGGGCAGTCACAATGTCAAAACTGATTACAGTTAAAGCTGATGGAAGAAATGGTTCCTGAAATTGTTCAAGTCATGGAACATGTAGCAAAATGAAAAATTTGTAACATTGTTAATGTCACAGGGTTTTATAGAAATCAGCACACAATTTGTAAAGGCAAATGAATGTGGGACTGAAATTTTGACATAAGCCATAATGTTTTTCTGAAAATTAAGGAAAAATGATTTATTTTCTTGAAGCATTCCATGTGGAAAGATCACATCAATTCTCTACAGGCATAAAAATATGCAACTCATAGAAAACAATAGTTTTACTAAACCTTCTTGAATATATTGATCTCTTGTGATTTCTGTAAATTTTGCCTTTCACTTTATTGAGTTTTACAAGGTTGTAAAATTATTATTATTTAGTTTTCATCGTCAATCAGTTTACTGAGATAAGGGATAAGATGTATGAGGTTTATGAATTATATTCAAAGAGTTTTGAACTTTGTGAAAGTGATATAGGGGAAATACAGAATAATAGAAATAAAGAATAGCAGTAATAAGCTGGGCATGATGGCTCATACCTGTAATTGCAGCACTCAGAAGGCTGAGACAGGAGGATCCTTGCGAGTTCAAGACCAACCTGGGCTACAAAGTGAGCTCAAGGCCAGCCTGAATGGCATATTGAGACCCTGTCTCAAAAAGACAAGGATCGGGGATTTGGCTCAGTGGCCTAAGCGCCTGCCTGGCAAGCACTAGGTCATGAGTTCAATCCCCCGTGCCACACACACAAAAAAAGAGTAACAGTAATAGCTTAGAAGACTTTCCCAACAGGTTGTTAGCTGTCAAATGTCGAGTTTATGTGCTCTGAAACAGAAGAATGAATTCCCAAGGGCAATGGAGATTAAGAGCAGGAAAAGTTTGTTGAGAGATAGCTACTGAGAAATAGGAGGGTGTTCCAAAAGTGGGTTGCCAATGAGTCCCTTTGTTGGGGGTAATTTACACAGTAAAATTACAATATGGATATGACATGGTTCAAAGTGTAATCAATCTTTTAATTACAAATATAGCTGCTTAGCTAATATTTATCCAATAATGAAGTGGGTCACCTAGCAAAGCTACCCAGAAATAACAAAGTCATTTTTGGCAAGGGATGGGTCTGGATGCTCTGTTCACCCACCAGAAAACTGCTGCCTACCTGGACTTACTGGGCCAGGTGATGCTAATTATAGTACAATTCCAAGTTACTGCTCATGCCTTAGGCATGTAGATCTGGCCATTGCATCTTTATCTTGAGACCTGGTCTTCAGATGAGCCTTTAGCCACAATTCTGATGTATTTACTTTTTCATCCTCCTTTTTGAAAGCCCAGTCCCTCTCTGATTGCATATTAATTTTATCAAATTTAGCTGTCTATACTAAATGTATAAACCATTGTAGATTTGTTTTCCTATTCCTTTGTTTGCTGCTGTGGTTGATTTTTTTTTTTGGCATTTTTATGAGGAAAATCTACAGATTCCTTCATTACCATAAAGATCTATAATCCACCTCATGGAATAAAGAATTTATGAATTAAATAATTATCTTGAATTTTATGATAAGTGATTTTGGAACTAAGGTACAGGAGAAGAAAATTCAACCTATGTTGGGTTTGTGAAGGTTTAAGGAGAGACACATTAAAACTGTTGGATGCCAGCAGCCCTGTCAGTGTAGTTTGAATATGGACGGCGATGCTCTTTTCTCCTTTAAAGGAAACAGCAGTCTTCCTTTGTCCTCCATTAAAGTTCAACAATATTTGTTTCAATAATTATATTTGTTTTGAAATTTAAACAAAATGGCAAAGTAAAATAAAATACAAACCTTCAAAACTGTTCTATTTAAAAAGGAAGAAGTAGAGTAGTACATTGTGTAAAATATCAGATTGTCTGTAAACAAATCATTTGTAAGAAATGGATGAACCTTGAAAACATAATGTTAAGTGAAAGACATAAGGCACATGAGCACAAATAGCTCATTTTTTTATAGGAACCTCAAGTATAAATACAGAATAAAATAAAAAATACAGAATAAGATACAGGGAGATAGATCTTTTGAAAATGGGAAAGGGACCAAGCTATGGAAGGACCAGGAAGGAGCCAAGGGGAAGTAAAAAAGAATCAAACTGTGTTATGTACACGCATCAACTCCCCATGGTGAGTGTAACCATTATCTACTGCACACATGTACTAATAAAAAATAAATTTAAAAAATATTCCATAAAAGATAAAATATAAGGCAGAGGAAAACAATTGCATGGTATTTCTAAATGGCAATCTTTAACCATTATATTCATTCAAGCTGACTTGCAAAAACAAAGCCAAACAAATCATTAGAAGAGTTATAATTAGAGATTTAAAGTATAATGCAAATCAGTATACAGGTACTCTAGAAAATAGAAGCAATGTCATTCTCTAAAACATAGGGCAGTGAAATAGACTATACACATTATCAGCAGTTCTGTTTCTTTTCTTAGACACAGAGATAGTACGGTTATAGTCTTTAGCTTTGCTAGTAAAAGTGACTAATTTTTCTGGGGGAATCTGTAGCTCTGTAACATCCTTGGAGGTCCATGTTTCTCGCTTTCCTGTTCATGTAGGTGGAAATGAGTGACTCTAAGTCTGTAGAGAAATTCAGTAGTAAAAGATTGGACTTCAGTATCATCTCTTGAAGAAGCCTCACTAAAGACAATTATGTATGTGTTTACTTTCAAGTCACCAAAAATATTTACCTACTTACTACATAGTTAATAGTTAAACAGAGGGTATAACCATGAACAAACAAAAACTTTCGAACAGTAATATTTAATATTGAAAGAAATATTGAACCTGTGTTAATTCAAGCATGGAACTCTTCCAGTTTATAGCAATAAATCTCCAGATTTGCACTACACACACTACACTGGAATAGGTGAAAACTTGCAAGTATATATGGAATGATCTATGATATAATTTAAACTGAGAGAAGTACCATTTCTAGGTGTACAGAAAAGCTTACAGAAAGTAAATAAACTTTCATGAAGGTGTTGGAAGCAGTGGCAAGTGGCAAGAAGGGTGCTTCCAATGGCATTCATTGCTAGCCAAGATGCTGGAACTTGCTGAATCAATAACATCACTGGAATAGTTGTTAACAATTGTTTTTCCAGAATTCTCCTCCATGTACGTGAAATAGATTCTCTACGGAATACTTGATAATCTGTATTTTTAAGAAGAATCAAATGTGATCTTCACAATGAGGTAAGTTTGAAAATATCACTATATAATCAACAGAATCCAGAATCCAATACTAGTCTGTCCTACTTTTTAACCCCTGCCTTATAGAATTATTTCCTTCAAGTCTTGATTGCAAAATCCTTGTTATTCTAAAATGTTGCTTTCTAATGAATAAGATTTCAAGCTCTAAGTCTAAAGAGATTAAACTTCCTGAACAAATAAATTGCTTGTAACAATGGTATCTTGGGGTACATAATGACAGTGTTGAAAATAATTCACTTCTATTAAGGCTCAGACAGCTGTGAATAACAAGTGTGTTCTACCTATTAACTTTACATCATGTTCTCAGTGGACAGGGGAGCCAAATGTAAATAAAGAAACAAGTCCAGGCTTTGTCTAACACCACACTTTGAACCTCTTGTAGAGACTCAGTCTCATTCATTTGGAACTCTTAGCTCAAGGGAATATTTATACAGAAAACCCAAGCAACAATAACAGTAAAACAAAAAACAAACTAAAAATAGTTTCGTGTTCATCTAAGTTTCGAATCTGTGATTCTTTTTTTCAAAGAGATTTAAAATTTTAATTTCATTGTGGTAACTGAATATTTTGAAACATACATTTCTATTTAAAGGCTTTAGAGTAGTAAACTACTCTGCATGTGAAACTTAAAAAGCAGAAAAAAGACAGAGTTCTGAAAAGTGGCATCATTGCTTCTCTGTGCTAATTTTAGTGGGAGAGTCACTGCTGACTCTAGAGCAATCCACGGTGTCTCATGAGAGATAACACCATGTAAAGAAGCACATAAATGTCACCCTACAAGTGGGACACAGCCTAATGGAACTTATAATTCTCAGTATATGTTTCCCCTTGGAGCAGTGATGCATTTTTAAAGTTTGCTGTTAGGACTGGATTGTAGTTTTTTGGTTTTCATTACAGCACCAGAAAATGAAACAGTGGTTTGCCTATGCAGCCCTAGGGTTATCTGGATTAAAAAATTAAACAGAATGAAAAAATATACTGAAAGATGCAAAAAAGTTTTGTATTATAATGATATTTTGATAGTATGTATTGAGCCTTTAAACAGTGATGAAATACCGTCAGGTACTGAAACAAGATCTATGGGAAATCATAAAATTTTTTTATTGATAACTGAGTAGCATGTCCATTTTTTTCTTATAAGCAGGTGAGGTTAACTTTTTCAGACATTCTTAATTTTAAACTTTTCAGTGATTTGAGATTAATATTCAGTTTTGTGTGGTGATCTTTTTCATCAGTCATCTGATTCCTCATGTCAAAAGTGCTCGTTTGTTTCACAATAGTATGCGTTATGGTGTTATGGTTGTGTGTTATATTTAGTATAAATATAGCATAGTTCTAACAGGTATATCTTATAGTCATAAGAAAGCAAATATGCAGAAGTATAACTTACGGTTCTTTGTAAACACATGACCGATGTAAAGAATTATAATACTCTCTTTTATAAAAAATATACTTAAAAAACTGCCTTCTATGTGAAGAATATTTTCTAGGTCCCTTCTCTTCTGAAAGGTATACTTTGTGGAACTATCCTTAGTTGGATTTCTCTGCAAACTTTTTTCATCTCAGTAGAAAAGTCGACGCATTGAAACCGGAAGCTGAAGAACCAAATCAACACTATGTGTTCTGCACCCATTAGCACTGTGCGGCCCCTAAGAGTGGGGATATCAGGAGACTTCTCCCTTCACTGTCTCCGCATATTTTCTTAATCACCCCCAGGAATCACCTCCTAAAGTGCTACCATTAAAGATACATTACTCAGAGAAAAAAGTGCCTTGTTTTTAAACACCAAATCTTTTGGGTGTTCCAACGATGCTCCAAATGATTTATTTTTTCCTTCTGTAGTATTATTAATGTTATGTCAGGGATATGACACCAGACTCACAGTCAAATCATTATAATTGGCTAATTAGTCACCATCTTCTAAGAATTTTTGTATTTTGAAGTGATTTTATTGTTTTGGCTTGTTTTGTTTATTTTGTAAAGAAGGAGAAATAGCTTAGAACTCAATCCCTGAATTATTTGATGTGATTTCTGTTACTGTTCATAGTTAAGATACCTAGGAAAAGTGGAACTCAAAACAGATAAATCTGTTTCATTTGTTAGTCTAAAACCTCGGTTTCCCAACATAGGAAACATGCCTGTGGGTCTTCATGATCTAGCAGATCTCTATGCTTCTATCTTTGGGCCTGTGTATAATGTCAATCTGGAGGTATTTTTCTCAAAAGCTGTTTTCTATCACCTACTATGTCTGATCAAGATCAGAAGTCACACAAGATCTGACGCTTAAATATGTGGAATCTGTTGGGCTCTGGTTACTCTGCTTGACCCTACAGCATCCAGGCAAATGTACTCTGACTTAGAGGAGTTAGCAACCTCCTGCCTCGTCTTACTCCTTTCTATGTCTTCTTGGTCCTTTCTTATATGCATTTTGTCTTGGCTTCTTATTTCACATTGGTCTTTTAGTCATTGTATTAAAGTCCAGATGATAGAGATGCCACTTCTATGCTAGAATATTCTGTCATTCACATTTTACTCAGCTCTCAGCAGGGACACTTGTGCCTTGTAGATGCTTTCCCTAAAACGTCATTTTAGGAAACTCTATGTTATGTCGTCCTGATTTAGGTTTATAAAACTTCTTATCAGAAAAGCAAAGCAGTAATAAAGTGTTCGCACTTATCATCATATAGATCAGTAGCACATTTTTCAGTCCTAAACTATAAACAGGACATGGTGGTACACATCTGTAATCCCAGTCCTAAGGAGGCTGAGGCAAGTGGATCTCTGTGAGTTCGAGGCCAACTTGGGCTACCTAGTGAGTTTAAAACCACTCTGAATTATAGAGCAAGATCCTGTGTCAAAAAAAATAATAAAAGAATAACTATTTTCATTTTAATGTATTCATTTTATTTTCATATCCATACTTCTTAGTATAGATTTGATCAGAGAAACCTCTGAGAAAACATTTGCTTTGTATTTAGTTATAGTTTCTCCCTTTTTAAAAGACCTATTACATAATATGTGGTTTTGGGGAAAAGTACTTCCCAATGGAATTGCTAAATTTGATTACTTTGCAAAAACTACTTGTCCATTCTGACAGGAAGAATTCCAATGGATCCTTTCTTTTCCTTTCTTTTAATCAGGCAGGCACTAAAAAAAGTTCTTTTTTTTTTTTTCTCCTGGGTGTTGATGTTACTCTTACACATTTTTTTTTCACATTTCCCCCCATTCCCTTCAATTAACAATACTTGTTTTAAAAAAAGACAGTAGCCATTATGGGTAAGTAGAAGTTCCTCTAAACATACATGACCTATTTATCCAAACTTTGTATTCAATCTAGTGTTTGCTCTTGTCCCTCTTGATAACTGGAAAGGTTTACTTTGCTCGATTATATGGATGGATACAATGCCACATGTATTTATACTGCACCTATGAAAGTTTAAATCACCAATTTGAAAAGTTTGACATATACCATAATGGTGGCTAAATTGGAGACCTTATTTAAAAGAGTAAAATAGGTTAAAATACTGGGAACAGGATTTATAGTCATTAACAGATGAGTGGTTAGAAAAAGTTGTTTATACATCATGGAGCATTACTCTGTCACAAAGAAGGGTAAACTTATATCATTTGTAGGAAAATGAATGCACTTTGAGACCACAATATTAAGTGAAGTAGCTCACACACAGAAGCTTAACTATAGCATGATTTCTTTTATATGAAAAATTGAATACATTTAAAAACAAAATAAAGACAAATTATAGAATAAAAGTAAAAAAAGTCTTATTGTAATTCGGTGGAACAATGTATCTGGAAGTGTACTTTGATTTTGTACAATTGTTTTACATTTTTTATTGCAAACAATTTTGACCTGGTTTAAAAATCTGGTTCAAAAATCTATATATATGATAATGAACTGTAGACCTTATAAGATAAATGAATGAATATGATGCTGGAAAAATTAAAGGAGGTAGAAGAAGGGAGAAAAGAAATTAATTGAAATACTTTATGTACATGTACTAATTCCCTACAATGAATGTAATCATTATGCACTGCAAACATGTACTAATAAAAGTAATAAATAAATAAAATAAGTTAAAATCACAATCAGTTATCAATTGTATCCTGGTTTTGACTTTTGTTTCCTTTTTTTCATTGCTTTTAGTGTAATTCTTCAATTCACTGAAATTTAAAAATAATTTTGACTTACACCTAATCAGTGGTGTGTTCAAAAATTACATGTACAGAGAATAAACAACCAACCAACCAAAAAGAAGAAGAAGAAAAAAAATGCACGTTGTGCCAATTGCCAATAGCCATGGTACACATACTTCTACAAAAGCCGGTTTCAAACTACCAAATGTAAACTTAGTGGTAAATGCTACAGCTCAGCTTTTCCAAGATAGTATGTGCTGGCACCAACTCTCCAGGGCTTCCCCGCAGCACAGACATGCTCCTTGACACCCAGAAACACAATTCTCTTGCACTGTCTGCTCTTTTCATGGGTGAATACCATATCAATTCTGAACACATTAATCTGAGTTCTAGTCATTGTTTTGATTCTCCAGAATGAACACTAGTTTTTAACTAATGTGATATTTACCTCAGCACTTTCACTCCCAAGTAAATTGTAAGCCTCATATGCAGGTTGAACTATCTGGAGTCATTTGTGAATATACTACCTATTCTATGCACATCATGTGGCTAGTTACTACTGAGTTACAGTTATAAGGCTTAAATAAAAATCTTAGAAGAGTCGGGATTTATATTCCTTAGTATTAAATATTATTTCACGATGCATGTATCACTTTCTGATTATAATATATTAGGTACTGTAAACATTTATTTTATATTTTTCATTTTATTGGTACAGCAACGTTATTGTTTCAAATGTGATGCTCAATTTCAGAAAAATATTTTAAAAGAAAAATGCATTTGAATTGATTATTTAAATAAAAATAAAATAAAACATACAGTTGGCTAATATTTTCTAAGTGGTTAAAAACAGCATGCATGAAATAAAAACATAGAAACTGGTTATTAATTTATCCAGGTAAAGTCTGAAAGGCAATGTGCCATTACTGAGAAAAATCTTACAATGACATTCACAGATGTTATAAAATGAAAATGCCTGCAAGTAGTGGTCACACACATAAGTAACAAGTACAAAATAACTTAGCAATTGTTGGTTTTTCAAAGAATCACCTTTGTGAAGCGCAAGACAGCAGATTTCTGCTTTGGGCAATTAAATTAATTGTGGGTTTTTTTAACATAAATATCTTGTGAAGACAATTCATTTTCATCATTTAACACGTACAACATTAGATTCTTTAGACTAAGAGAAGTGTGAGGGGACATTTCCTTATGATAGACATATTTCTATATTTCAATATTAGTTTTTCTTAACATATTTCCATCAAACTCCCTAGTAGAGTGCTAAGTGTTTACATTTGTGGTTGTACCCATTATATTTTTATAGTCTGCACTTTTTAATTATACTTAATACCAAAGTTGTAAAGAATTTATACCTCCAAGGTATTCATTGCATTTCTTGAGTAATCTAAAAATATTATTTTAGATTAGTTGATACATAAGTCTATTTTAAAATGACTTAGCTACTCTTCTCACTACTGAGACAAAATACTCAATATCCAAGTTAAAGAATGAAAGGTTTATTTCACCTCACAGTTTGTACAGGTTTCACTCTATAGGCAGCGGGCTCCAAGGCTGGGTGGCATGGCAGAGGGGCATCGCAGACGATGAACAATTCCCGGTACAAAGCAGGGCATGTAGGAGGCAGCAAAGCAGTGAAGAAGCTGCAGAGGCAGCCAAGCCTGCCTTTGTATTTCATCCAGACTACCTGTCCTTTGTGTGGTTCCACCTACAACCCCAGTGGGGCACCCATAATCCCAGCATTACACCCTTAATCCCAGGATCCAATAGTTAATCCCAACAGCACACTCTCCAGATCCAGCCACCTCTGAAAAAACCCACCTAGAACAATATGGAACTTTTGGGGAAGTCTAGATGCAAGCCACAACTTTCTTTCCCTCGCCTCCCCAGAACTCATGCACATACTTTTATGCAAAAGGCACTTAGCCCAACTTGAAGTGTTGTTAAATTTCTAACAGTTTCATGGTTGCTGAAAAGTACAAGTCTAAAGTCTCTTCTGAGGTTTAAGACACACTCTTCGCTGTAAGTTCCTATACAAACAAAATAAAGTTAAACACTTCCAACAAACAATGGCAAAAGATAGACTTTTCAATTCCAAAAGGTACAAGGAGGGAGATAGAAAGGAATAGGAAAAAAAGCAAGACCAAAACCCATCAGGGCAAACATTAAATCCTGTAATTTCATATCCAGTATCCAGCGCCATCTGGGGCAAGTTGTTAATTCCAAGGATCTTGAGAGGCTCTACGACCACAGCACTTCTAATGGTTGTAGCTCCCACGGCTTCTCTGTTTAGCTAGCTTTGCTCAGTCCTTGTGGCTTTCATCAGACTATTCACACTTCTAGATTCTCTAACCTTCCAGTGTCTCCACTGTATCTTCTGCTTCACTCTCACAGCTTTATACATTGGGTACACTGCCTGGGCTCTCAGGCTTCTTCTAAAACTTGGGTGCAATTTTCCTGATCCAACAACTCTTGCTTTCCGAATGCACCTAGAACCGGCACCAGATGGATGATGGCAAAGTCTGCTGGCAAGTGGAGCAGAAGCCAGGCTTCCTTTTTTCTTGGCTGTAGAGATCATGTTCCTGGATTGCTGAGCACTAAAAACCAAATCCTGAGGGCAAACTTCCCTAGGGTACCACCATTATGGAACATGGCATTCTCAGGTTTTTTTGCAAAGCAGACTTTTACCTTTGGAATTTTAAGGCTGCAAAAGTTGGAATTCTGTTGGTTCTTGCATTGTCCTCAGGCCATCTTTTTTATTGCCCCATTTCTTCTCAGCAACCAAGCTCTCCTCTTCTCCATCTTTGCAGTCCACAGCTCTACTAGAACTTTCTTTCTGGCCAAACTCATAATGTTTTAAATTTTTGGCTGGGCTCTTTGCTCTTGATTCTCAACATAAATACAGCTAAATCCCCACCCAACAGTAGCTATACCATCACCTCAAAAATAGACTGCCTTGAAATTTCTTCCTGAAGATTAATTAGTCCACCATCTTTAGTCTCAGTCTCAGGCAAAATCTCTGGACATGAGCAAAATAAATTTTGCTAGATAAATTTTCTGCCACAGGATAGCACACATGATCTGGAGTCCAACAGCTAATGTAGTCCTTCTTTCCAGCAGAAACATCTTGAGCCCGTTTTTATTGGCAGTATTTCTACCAGCATTCTAGTCTTCTAAGCTCTGACCAGAATCTCCCATCAAGTACAGCTTACAATATTCCAGGTCTGCTTCTGCAGCCACTATCTCTAAATGTTTCCAAATTCTTCCCATAAGCCAGTTCCAAAGGCTCCTATCACATGGTGAGGCACAGTTAAAGCAATTATCTTACGTTTTTGGTGCAAAATTCTGAGGCAAAGTATGCAACACTCAAGGTTAAGGAAAAAAATGTTTATTTCACCTCGGTTTGTAGCCAGTCCATAGCCAGTGCTCTCCATGGCAGGGTGGCATGGCAGAGGGGCACCGCAGAGGAGAAACATTCAATGGCAAAGCAAGGCAGGCAGAAGGCAAAAAAAGCAGCAAAAAACTGTAGCAGCAATCTAGCCTGCCTTTATAGCTCTTCTAAACTACCTGCCTTTAGGGCCTGCCATCCACACTTAGGCTGGGGCATCCTTAATGCCAGTATCACACCCTTAAGTCCTGCATCACATACTTAATCCCTGCATTGTACACCCTAGAATCAGCCTCTTCCAAAAACCCCACCTGTGACCTCATGAGATTCTGGGGATACATCTGCATACATGGTGTAGCACATAAATTATAGAAACAACACACTCAGAAAAGGAAGCAGTAAGTAAATAATAAAAACCACATATATGAACCTGGAGTTGTGTTTGAATTCTAAAAATCATGTTTTTATTTAGAATGTCTCCCAGGGTTCCACAATTTTTAAAATATCATCTCATTCCACTTGTATGCTTTCTTGACTACTTTTAAATTACTAGACAGACCATGAGTAACTTGTAACCTCAGAGATCCAGAATTCTGTGGGAAGGGTTGTAGATGTGAGAGTGGATGTGTGTGTGTGTGTGCGTGTGTGTGCGTGTGTGTGTGTGCATGTGAAAATGCTGCTGGTCTAAATTTTTGAGGCTCTTTTAGGATAAAGACTAAGTGAAAAATTCTTATCCTTTGATATAATGGTTAGTATTTTTTTAAAAATGGTTAGTAAAAAATGAATTGTCAAGTATAGTCTGAAGTACCCAAACTTTGTTTCTAGAAATATTTCACTTGTACTCTAAAATAAATGCTATATTTCCATTGTTTTTCTAACGGAATGGAAGAAAATTTCATGTGGGTAGGGCGAGATTAAGTGTGAATTATTTCCTTCCAGCTTGATCTTCTAACTGCAAGAAGGTCCAGTGTTTTGCTTTAAGAAGTTGGTGCAAAACTGCCTGTGAGGGAATAAATGGCTAGGCTTCTCAATAATACAAACTTTTGTCAAGGCAATTTTGATTCTTATTGAATTTCTATGGATTATGATTTTAATGTAGCTTCTAAATATTCCTACAAAGGAAATCAAGTATTTCTGAGCAAAACTCATTGCTTTACATCAAATTCAAAATTTTATAGTAACATGTATATGTCTTACTTCCGTATGTTTTCAAAGAAGTGACACTGGGCAATTCTTGGATCATCAACCTACATATTGGAACATTGAAATTTATATTTATGTTATAAATAACAACCATTTAAGAAAAATTAGTCAATTAGAATGCTCATTCAAAACAATAATCACACATTGCTTCATGGTTATGTACTTTAGTTTTTGCTTGAAATTATCCTGTCAATTTTTTTGAGAAAAGATCTCTTTAAGTATCCTGTCAATTAGTAGACCTATGAAATAAGTTAAACCTTGGCAATAATATACAGCAACACTGCATTAATAAAAAAACATATAATCACATCCTTTACATTTTTTTCTGTCACTAGTACCAAAATATTTATCTTTCATTAGGTCTGAGCGACTTCTGGGAAGAATGGGGGCCAGAATTAAGTAAGGTGGAAGAATAGAACCTACTGTATCTCACTTATATTCAGTAGCAATCCCTAAAATAAGAGTTCTGAATAATCTACTACTAAATTTTGTATATCTGAGATTTTCAACACCATACTTCAGCAAAGACAAGTTTTTAAATAAGCTTTGTCTTAGCTTTCTATATATGTTTAGTATCTCCCAGAAAACTACGAGATTTTCTTAACTATGCAAGTACAAAACCATATATAACCTAAATTGCTTTGCAAAATTTTTGAGTTAACTTAGTCTGCTCTGTAGAGATCTTTCTTCAAACTCAGTTTGGCCACAACCCTTTATTACTTTGTCCAGGAAAAAAACATCTTATAAATAGGTACTACACAATTTGCCTGGGTGTGAATTACAGAGATAGATAAGTGCTATCATGTATAATACCCAAACATTACATTTGTGTAGCTTGCTTATGTGTGAAATTTTCAAATATGAGTAGAGATATAACTAGCTAGTACACTAGTCATGTCATGTACTAACATATCATATTGTTAACACATCATGTACTAACATCTCATGTACTTACATAAAACTAAATATAAAAGTATGAATTGTTTTTCACTTTGCTATAATTGTTTCCATTCCAGAAGAGCATGCAATTTCTCTTCCTTAACTAACATTGCAAGGTTGAGTACTTGACTCAAAATTTTGGGAATCTTGTACAGTATTCAATCGATAAAAATGGCTCATAAAGTCAGTGTAGCGAGACGACATCCCCACCCATCAGATGACAAACGCGGCATGCACAGACCATCTGGAGTTTAAGTGTCCATGGCCTTCTTACCCCACAATGGGGAAATCTGTTTACTAGCACTTGTAATAGTAAAGTTTAATTCAGATATATTATCGAGCTTATATATTTTTATTTTTTAATGCGGAGAACTTCCACCACAAAATAGATACTTAAAACTTTAAATTATTTAATTTTTCACATTTATATATCAAAATCAATAGGAAGAATTCAGAGTAGCTCTTTGTGGGTCTTAGACTCATATACATTCACATTTACCATTGAAGATTCCTTCTTTATATTTCTGTTTGGATCTCAATAAAAAGAGCTGTGTTTATATGAAAAATGAGTAAGTACGGGATGGTCACAAGTGAGTATAAACCTAGTTGGGCAGATACTCTACTAAAGAAGAAAAACCCATTCTCATTTTGTGAATTCAAGTGGTTCAAGTTTAGAAAACTAATTTTGGGAGAAGATACGTTCATACTTCGCACTCAACTTTCATCATTTCAGGTTTTAGGAAGCAGAAGAATAACAGATCAAACTTTTAAAAATAATTTTCATATATCTTTGTACTTCTTTGTTGAGGAGCCTTCTGATGCTCTCTGAGATATGCCTACAAATGTGTCAAGATTTCTGGTCTTCTATTTCAATGTGCAAGTAGAAGAAAACATCAGGAATGGGGGAATGGACAGTCTTTGAATTCTTTTCCTCCTCTCAGCTTCAAGAGCACAGGCTGAAATCTGTGTGCATTATTCAACACAAAATGTTTCACAAATGCCCAAAAATTGAGAGGAAAGTTTAATACTTTTAGAAATATTATTTCAGTACCATAACATCGTGTCACACTTCACTTCCAGTACTAGGATGACTTTGGCAGCATGAAATCACTATTGATTTGAAGAGCCATCAGGTATATAATAATCTTCATAGTCAAAATATAGTGTAATATACAAAAATACAGTGTTAAAATCATGCCATATCTATTTTCAGTTGAAATCTCAAAAATATTTAGACTGAAACCTCAAACAGAAACAAGAAAGAGAAACCATTGTTAAAATTTTTCTAAAATTAAAAAAAGAATCTCTCAATGGTACTTTTATTTTCAATTTTTTTTTATTGAAAGATATGAACTGATCTTTCCTAACTTACCATGTTGCATAATTTTTCTACCTCCCTTCTGACAGGGAAAAAAGAGATCTTTGTTTTCTCTACTGGTATAATACATGTAGGTAAATTACAGAGTTTGAAGTTCTTTCTTTTGAAATGATATTAATAACAGTGATTCTCCTCAGATTTACTTTTTACTTGTCTACTTTTCCTCATAAATATCAATTTAGATATGTTGTCTCCATCCTGTTCCTTAGATTTTTTTGCAAAAGAGAGGAGGACCATGAGATGGAGGGAATGGGACAAAGAGTTAGGCATGAAAAAGAATTAAAATGTGTAATGTCCATGTACCAACTCTCTACAAGGAATGCAATCATTATGTAATTCAAGTATGTACTAATAAAATAAATATGAAAAAAAGATCATTATCTTATTCTATGTCTTCAAGGTTCCTTCTCTTAATTGATGATAATTACTTGCTTTACAAAAATAGAATTTGTTTAAAAACTGTTAATTGAATTTGTCTACTTAGAAATAAAAGCTGAGACTATTTTTTCTTTTCTCATCTTCTCTTGAACATTCAGAGCATGTGGAAGGAAAGTACGGTTCTAAATTATACTGAGATTTAATTTGTCTTAGAAAAGATGAAAGTGAATAGGGAAATTCTACCTGGAATTTAAGCAATTTTTAGATTTCAGAAATTTTTTTTTCCTTCTGGTACAAGTTATCTCCTGTATCTTCTAAGGGGCTTCTCTAAATTCTCCATCTTGTGTATTTATTTCAAAATCCAATGGTTTTCTTCCAACAGTGATTCACACATACTTTCTCTTTCTAAATAAAGAACAACTTTAAAATGAGGATATAATTACAGGCAAAATAAATTGATTAAGGAATTTTGATACCTAATGTTTATGTTTAGTATCACTTATTTCCTTTAGGGAATTTATCAGGAGGGCAGCAAGTAGAGAAAATATTTGTTTGCAAGGAATTATGATTTGTTTGAAACTTCTATATCACTAGATAAATAGATAATACATGGTGATGAATATTAAGGTATATTCCACAACTCTTCGGTAAACATGTATTTTATCAGTTAACACTGAAAATTATGTTTCTATCTTCAAGATAAAAATTGACTATTATTTATATATCTCGATTGAAAAACATAAAATTTTATACTAGGATAAGTATATGCTGATGCACATGCATGCACGCATGATTTTCATCGCTGTTTTTGGAAGTAAATATTTTGATTAGGATGCTAAAGTCCTGTATTTGAGATAGGGCCGTTGGAATTCTGAAAAGAATATCGAATTGAAGTAAACAAATCAACCATTTGAGTTAGAGTAGGATTTCAGAATAAGAAAGCAAAATCTTTCAGGTTATAAGTGATTAAAGATTTAACCTTGAACTCGAAGGATAAACTGAAAAATCCCTGAATTCAGATGTGTAATTTATACAGTTTCTCAATTTGGCCACTTGATGGCAATGTTTCTCTACTTTCATTTTTCCTTAGCTTTTTATAATTCAAACCATGTAATAGGAAGAAATGAACTTATTGGCCTTCAAGGTTATTTGTGGGTCCTAAGACACTGAGAAAAGTCCTTTCTTTTCAGTGTATTCTGCTACCTTTGTTTTACACACAGAATAGGCTCTGTAGTCTGTTCCTAAAATACTGTTCTCAATCCATTAATTGATCCTAGCACAGAGGGGCATGTAACACAGAATTCGCAATGGGCCCAAAAGAAACAAATCAGAGTCACTACAAACCTAAAAAACCACAACACATAGCAACATGGAATATCTGTTCTTAGGAATTAAATGTTGAAGGATGACAATGAGTTAATTCTCAATCAAAATTGCTGCAGTAAACTCTTTCTGATTTTGATTGGTATTTAGGAATATTTAATAGAGCAAAGCAGTTTGAAAATTAAAAACACATTGATCAGAGTAGTCAAAATCAAATAAATCCTTCAACATTTTATCCAGCTAAATGTCCTCTACCAGTTCGTACATTCATATCTAGAGCTGGTCCTGAGCAAAAGTTTGAGGAGAGTTAGAATTCATCACTTTCTTTGTTCAAGGTTCACCTCAGACCACAGATAGGAAACAGAAACAAAAACAAACAAATAAACAAAACCCTGAGTTCATTGTTGGAGACTGCTGAATCCTGTCAGGTCTGTAATTTGGGCATTCAGGTAGCTATTTCTGTCAATGGTGGTCCAAAGCACGAAGTGGCATGTCACAGGAATTCCCTGGGAAGACAGGAAGCGCTGACTTAACCTCCTAGTGCCAAGCATCACTGCTCGATGAGGCATTCTAGTGAGCAAAGGATTCTAATTTGCTAAGCACTTAAAAATTTTCTGCTTACAATGAGTTGTGCTTTATACAAAGCTAGGTTGATGCTTTTCTCTTTTGCCTAGATATGACTTTCATTAATTGTTTTCTTTCGGAGTATGGTGGCTGAACAATGGTCAGTTTAATTCTTAGAGAAATATCCACAGTCAGGGTATATGCATTTTCACCCCGGTTATGCTAACCTCAACTAACAGAGTGCATTGTAAAACCTCTGTACACAAGGATGCTGCAGTGGAGGTGAGGAATCTGAAGTTAGGAAATCTGAGTCTATTGAAATGGACCATGAACTTCTTTGCCCTTTGTTCCAGGAGGAGTCATTGTGTTTGTTATTCTGGGGATTATGAATACCTACATTTTGCTGTGGAAGGAGAAATGTCTTTCTGTATTAAAACAATAAACAAACCTGCTACTTATCTTGAAGGGACAAAATGTCTTCTTCCTCAAGAGTGTTCACTATAAAATGTTCTTCCAAACATAGGAACAAAGAGCACCCAGGGCTTTGCTCACAAGACGTAAAATAAAACAAAGAGAGTTAAGCCTTAGTGTGGTGTCCTAATCCATTTTCTCTGTAATTGCCAGAAGTATTTTATTTTCTCCTCTCTACCGGTCCTTGAGAAATTTTGACTAAGTGTCAGGTATGAATTTAATTTGGTCATGCTTTTTTCTACTTTTTTTTTAATTCAGTCATTAACTTTAGACATAATGTTAAGATTTCTGGAATTAATTTGACACTTATAGGTCAATTTCCAGATATTGTTAGTCAACCTCCAGAGCACCAAACTTAACTAAGTTTGGTGTAGTGCAACCAGTGAGGTAATACTCAACTAAAGAGTCTTCCCAGTGCTTTGTTTATGTAGAGATTTTTTCCCTTTGGACTGATAGGAGAATGAACTATTCGCTTCTTTGTTTAGGTAACCGCTTGCTGATGGTTATTGCTTGGTCTTGGATATGTTTCCACTCATGTGTGAATAAAGTAGAATTTAACCTAAGTCTTATGAGGAACTCTGAACATTTCTGGAGCTATTTTAGGTATGGCACCTTGCTCTCAAGTACTCTACCCCCACCGACTCTAACTACTCTCCTCTCTCTGATTCTGATGTCTGCCTCCTTAATGTGGCAAGAAAGCAACTTCCATTTAATCATATTTTCACTTTGTGAGGTGACCTGAAAACTGCCTGCAGGCAGTAAGCTGATGCAATTTTAGAGTTCACATCATTTGTTTCGTCCTCCATATTAGCAACCTTTTGTCTGTTTTGTAAAGTGTATTTCCTAGATTTTGTTTTGTTCTATAGATGTTTAAGGTAAGAAGGCAGATCTAGTCTAGCTACTGGATCATAACCTCAAGAAAAATTTTAAGAACAATTGTATTTATACCATGCTATTGTGATTAACAACAGTCTTCTGTAACAAGAGATTTGCATTTATTCTAACAACTGTAACTACACATTCATAATTTTTTAGTATGGGTCAATGTAACTTTAAACTCACCAGCGTAACAATCCATAGGAAGCTATTTCTACATAGAGTTGATATTTGAAATATACAACAACTTGGACAGAATATTTTAACACACATATTTTATATGACTGAATCATTCTCTACACTGGAAATACAATATCAATAAGCCACTATATATACCATAGTTACATGCTGTTGTGGTTGATACATTGTGCCAACTTGAGCAGTTTAGAAGTTCAACTGAGAGGGTCAGCAGAAAGCCAGGGTTCTTACTTTGTAAATATCCTCATCTTGTGCAAAGGAGGGCAAGGACATTTTGTGAGTGTTACACCCACCCTGAAATGGGGAGGTGACCTGTGTACAATATAAGGGAGAAGAGGCTTGCTCTCTCTCTCTTGCTCTGGCTGCTGCCTTAAAGTGTTGCCCCAGTACCATGCCACCCTGCCTTGGAGCCAGCTGATTATGGACTGAAATCTCCAGAAACTGTAAGCTAAATAAACCTTTCTTTGCTTCACTTTGGGTGTCAGGTGTTTTGTCTCAGCAACAAGAGAAAAGTAACCAAGACACATGCTAATATCTACAAGCAACTTTCTTCATTTTTATTTTTATATAAAGTATAATACGAATTTTATGAAAACTAACATTTCAGGTTTTAATTACTTTAAAAAACCAATCCTCCAGTTTGTTACCCATTAACTATGCTATTTTTCCTCTTTTGGTATTGTGCTTTTAAATTATAAAATCTGATATTGTCAGAGATCCTACCAAATGGTGGATTCCAGGGAAATTCTTTTTAGGTTCTTTGTATCCAAAACAAAGAATTGGACAGGACACACAGAAAAGGTAGTGAAGGTATATATTCATTGAAGGAAGAAAATAAGTATGTTCCATAGGATGAGGAGTCTGGTAACAGACTTATGGAAGCAGTGGATAAAGGAAAGGACTCTTTTGTTTTCAAAATTTCTAGATTAGCATTTTTCTCATGCAAATATGGCATTGGAAGCCTGGTGTGGTGGCTGAGACAGGAGGATCATTGTGAGTTTGAGACCAACCTGGGCTACAAAGTGAGCTCAAGGCCAGCCTGAACTGCATAGAGAGACCCTGTCTCAAAAACACAAGGCCTGGGGATCTAACTCAGTGGCCTAAGCACCTACCTGGCAAGTGCAAGGTCGTGAGTTCAATACATGCTGTCCCCCCCCCAAAAAATAATAAGGCATTAGAACATTTGTTCTATCAAAAATTCACTTGGAATGACAGCAGATTTAAATTGCCTTATGGCAGTCTCTGTTGGTTTTCTCCCAGATGTACATGAAGAATTCAGAACAGTCTGTTTTTTGAGTGCAGTTTCCAGGAAGAAGAATTTTGGCCTCAATGTCATCTTATGGACCAATAATTGCATAACTTGCCTTTTGATGTCCTTCTTGGATAAAATTTTTCTCTTAGTAAGCTCAGTAAATTCCCTCTCAGGATCATAGAGGGGCAGATCACTGACATCCTGTCTGCTTGCATAAGGAAATGACCTGTTCATAGAGTGAGTAAACTCCAAGCCTGAAGGCATCAGTGAGGGAAAATTAAAATTAATGCAAGTCTGTATAGTGCCTTACATGGTGTCTAGAAACTTTACATGTTGCTTAATAAGTCATTTACCTGTCAACCACAAGAGTATTAATTTTAAGTATACTCTTCACCTGACAGGGAGTCAAACCTTTCAGTTTTTGTACCAGTTATTTTTGTGGCTTTTTGTTTGTTTGTTTGTTTTAGTTAGCATAGCTGTAGATACTATTGCCCTTAGGCATGGTGGCAATTCAGCAGCCACTCTAACTTTTTTGAAAAGTATGCCACTGGGTGGAGTTTTTCTCCCACCTTTTGGTTCAAGGAGCACAGGACAACCTCTCTCTTTTCTGACAATGAGAGAAAGAAGAGTTTTCTTAAATCAGGTGTTCCTAGTGCTGTAGCTTGAATGAGGGAATGTTTTGGTTTTTGAGAAGAATTATCAGTTCCCTTTGCCCCTTCAACAGGCTCAAACTGAATATTTGAAAGCCTCATATGGCTTTCTTATTGGTCCAAAATTAGGTATCTAGAGTTTTCCAAAGTTGGTCATTTCCAGGAAGAAATGAAGATATTACTTGATTGCAAAGGTCTTGAGATCACAGATAGCCTCGATCCATTCCATTGACTGTAATCATTCCCTGGGTATAAGAATATATTCCAAGAATTGGACTTCCTGTTGATTATATCTGAGCTGTTTTTGAGAGTTTTTATCTTTTTTAAATTGGATAATTGGTGGTATAGATAATATGGTTGTACAGCTTCCAAGTTGTGTTGCAAAACAGTATGTCTTCCATATACTGTAGACTCATTCCCTTTATAATTATAGTTTGTTTGTTTTTTGAATATCCTTTCCCAGTACCCAAGTAATCTTTAAAACCCTGTGAGAGAATAGTCCAATATATTGTTGTTTTGACTTTAAGATGGGACTGACCCATTCAAAAGAAAACAAGATTTGGAAGTTCAGATGGAGAAGGATACAAAAGAAAGCATCTCTGAAAACCAAGACTGAGAATTAATTTGTGTTCCTGAAATTCGGGAGAAGATTATATGTAGATTTGCCACTAGATGTCAGATTGGGGTTACAATTTTATCAATGAAGCAGCAGTCTTATAGTACCCACTATTTTCCTAAAGGTTTTACCAAGGAGAGAATTACTCACATTTTGTTTTCAAATTAACATATTAAGCAAGAGTAAAGAAACTCTGATGGGGGTCCCCTTGACCCCAATTATGTATAAATCTAGAGAAAGATTTTCCAAAGAAGAAAGTTAAAACTGAGTTAGACACCCTCGTATATAAAAAGAATCAAATTTTTTTACCCATGACATTCATGGTCACCTGAGACTCCTTGAAGGAGATGAAGATGTCCATGGACAGGTACACTGCAATTTGTCACAGGCCTCTTGTCTGGGTTACTTTTCTCTCATTGCTGGGGCAAAACACCTGACACTCAAAGTGAACCAAAGAAAGGTTTATTTAGCTTACAGTTTCTGGAGATTTCAGTCCATAATCAGCTGGCTCCAAGGCAGGGTGGCATGGCACAGGGGCAATACTTCAAGGCAGCAGCCAGAGCAAAAGAGGAAAACAAACTTCTTCTCCTTTGCACAGGCCACTTCCTGTCCAAGGTGGGTGTAGCACTCACAAAATGTCTTTGCCCTCCTTTGCACAGGATGAGGATGTTTACAAAGTAAGAACCTTGGCTCCCTGCTGAGTCTCTCAGTTAAACTTCTAAACTGCTCAAGTTGACATAATGTATCAACCATAACACCCCTTTGGTCTCTTTTGTCAGAGCAGGAGGTATTTTTGCTAGCCTAGCACTTCTGTGACAGTGCAGAGAGTCAATCCTCTGGTAATAGTAATCAATCACACCTGCTGCCTGATACACAAAGCAGGGCACAGTGGTGACTTAATATAGTCATGTGTCCTGTATCCAATTTCCTGGTATTTAAAAACAGGAATACTTCCCTTGATTGGCTCTAGGCTTTCCCTCAGTTAATTTAGTATGTCTAAAGCACTAATTGTGACAACAATAATTTTGGCCTGCCTTTGTTCTTGATTTCTCTAATTTGTCTTCTTCTCAATAACAATTTTTGAACACAGAAAAGGTTATGTCCAGCAATTGTGTAAAAGAGGTCTGGGGGCACTTCTGAACTTTTTATAATTTGTGGCTAATATTTGGGGCACAGTGATGAATAAAATGCTGTCCCATTATTACCTGTCTCTCTATGGAAGATGAATCTGAGCTTGTATATTTATGGAAAACTTCTTTTAATCAATTAGCTGGAATTTTTCTTTCTCTGTGCAACATATCTCAACTTTTTAATAATTAAAGGATTTGTGTATCTTTATATTCTCATGATAAAAATAGGCATCAAGTAGACTTTATTTCTAGTTCAACTACAGGATTACAGGTTCAATTTGGTTTTGTTAGAGAGAGTAACCTATTGAGGGGAGGACTTTTTGAGTATAGTCTTCATCTGCATATATCTTAGCCTCTTCTAAAATGTTTTTCTTTTTCATTTGGAGTACAACAAGTAACCAAGAAAAACTACACATCTCATTTTGAGAGGTCTAGGTAAGGGTCGAATATGGAATCTAATCTGCAAACCTACTTGGATCTCTTGCAAATTGATCTAAATGTTTTTCTGCACTGATGAATATCTGTCCCTGAGAAGCAAACCTAGACTCCATTTGTCCTCTTATTGCTAAGTGCTTTCTTAAGGACAGGATGAGCTGTGAGTTAGAAGAGTTGAAAACTCCACTGTACATCCCATGGATCTTAAAGCTGTTTAAGCAGAACAAGGAAGGGCTTGAGGAGTACTAAGCCTTTCTGGAGAGCCAGCCATTGGAATTTCTGAGCCATTTGAATGCAATAAGACTGATTAATTCACCTGAATATAATAAGTAGTTCCTATTGCCTGAAAGCTGCTGCTTGCTGCTTCCTGCCTGCCCTACCATGTACTGCTTCTCATCTGCCATGTCCCTCTGTCATGCTTTATTGCCTTCAGTCAGCTGACTATGGGCTGAAACTTCTAAAAACTATGATCTCAAATTAACCTTTCCTTTTTTAACTTGTGCATGTTGAGTATTTTGTTTCACCAATGAGAACGGTAATTCAGAAAACACTGTACCTCTTGGGCCCTTGCAGAAAGATAAGGGGTTTCAGGCTGCTTTTTTTGGCTTTTATATAAAAAGATAATTAAAGAGTACTATTGTAATGTAGGCTGCCATTTTATACCCATTTCTTGCCATTTTCTCATTTATACTGGGAACAAATTGTATTGTATTGAAAAGGAAGAAAAGTTGCTTTTTTGTCAGATTATCACGATTGAATTGCTTCCAGTTCTTGTGAGCAGCGCCTAATGATTTCTGTGGGTTCAGCAGTACTTTGTGAGGCTTATGGAGAAACCAGCAAGAGGGAGAAGACTATGTCTGTGATCCTTCTGAGTGCACCCCTGCAAAGGAACAGAGGTACACTGAGCCCTGGAATATCCCACTAGAAACTCAGATTCACTACAAGCTTTCTCTGGCAAAGGGAGTGGCTTGCAGCAGTTGGATTTTTTAGAACTTTCCATAGCCTGGGATACACTATGATTCTTTAAAGTTTGGGGTGGAGCCCTCTAACAGCTCCATGCAGCTACTTAAGAAACTATCTCTTCTATTATCTTGGCACTATAAGATTTAAAAAATTTTTAAAGTAGTAGTTATAGAAGCCTACTCCTCAGCATTTAAGAAAAAGCCTTAGAGAATTCTAAGTATGTAAGTCAGATCTGTTACCTAGTGACTAAAATACCAGAGTTCTACTTTTGCATACTCACAGCTGGTTGGGTTTGCCTTCATTGCCTGTTGACCTTCATTGTTTGTTCTGCTCAGGGCCTCAGACACATATGTTCTTAAATTGCCTGATTTTTCCTTAGAATAAACAGGAAGGGGATCTACCCAGATTTAGAAAGGAAGAAGAGTATATTTCCCAAATATGGAGCATATGGTTCGTATCTATCAAAGTGACATTTTCTCTCCACTATGAGTACTGCTGATCAATAGTAGAAAGAAGAACTGGGATGGCTCCTATAAAAGGCTATCTAAGGGAAAAGCCCATCTGAAAGTTTGAGCATGGTGACCACAAATATGGGGAAGGTGGGCAGTTGGCTACTCAAAGAGGACCAAAGTACTGATAACTATTCCCCCAAAAGAATGAGAGAGCTGAATAAAGTATGGTAATAACAAAAGTATGAGAGCAAAGGAGATACATTAGACTAAAGGTCAGACACACATGAAACCTATACAGTGCATGGAAGCTTTGGCACCTGGGGGAGTCTCAGATGGTCCTACAGTGACCACACCAGCAGGTCTCCTACTGGATTTTCTTTTTCAAGTAGATCCTGTCTGACTTGTTCCCTCAGTAAGTGACCCAAGACACAAAAAAAATGGGAAAGTGAACAGGCAAAACAAAGACAAAATTTGGCCCCAAAATAGATCTTGCTTCCTGACTGGACTCACCAAGAAATGATACGAGATAGTGGGTCACATAAAAATCCTTTCAGGTTCTTGGTTCCTGAACAAAGAATTGGACAATGCACACATAAAAGATAACGAGTATGTATTTATTAAAGGTAAAAAATAGAATACATTAGTGATGAGAACAAGTCAGTGAATAGATTCACAGTAGCCTTTAGGATAAAGAAAACCAACCAACCAACCAACAACCAAACGAAGAAAAAAACAATGGGGTGTGTTTTCTATGCAATATTCTAGCACTGGCTTTATTTTCATGCATATGAGGCATAGGGACAGTAGTCCTACCAAAAACTCACTCAAAGCCTGGCTTAATAGCACATGCCTGTAATCCCAGGACAGAGGAGGCTAGAAGGATTGCCACAAATTCAAAGCCAGCTTGGGGTGTATGGGAGTTCAAGTTTAGCCAAACTACATTTTGAGATGATATCTCAAAAAACAAAACAAACTAACAAAATGTAATTGGCCTTGCACTAGATGTGAAACTGCTCTACTGAAAGACTTACTTGGCTTCCTGCCAGATGTAAATGAACAATTGAAAATAGCACTTTTTATTGGTTCTATGATTCATCTCAGGGATCATAGACTCATCATGGGCCTTGTGATTTGTACACACCCCTTGGGTTGCAATTACTTTGATACATTCTACCCAATTGTTTGATAGCTTTGACTCAGCCCCAACTGCCTACCTTACTACCAGTCTAAATCTCAGCAATTTAAGAGTATTTACAAAATTTAAGATAAACTAAATACAATTCAGATATTTATCCCATAAATTGCATAAATTTTTCCTTTGAAGAATCACAGACTCCTATAAGATGTAAAAAATATGAGAATTTTAGGAATTCATTTAACTAAGAAGCAACATATATATTTCTCAATAGTCTACAATGGAAGAAATGATTGACTTGTATTTGCATTATTGGAAACACAGTGACTTTTCATAAACCTACCTAAAATTTCTGGAGCAATCCACAGGAAATTTCAACATCAATTAATAGACCTATATTACCTACTTCATTTAGGAAAAGATGAGATTAAATTTTATAAGATGTATTGACTCATATAAAATTTTAAAAAAGTTAATTGTGATTACAAAATAAAGTTTTGAGCATAAATATCATAGTTTCAAAATAAGATCATATTTTTTAAAAATTTTCATCTTGGTCATAGACCAACATTTATGATTGCTAATTAAAATGTATCTACCTGTGAAGGATGCTTTCCAAAATATGTATAATAAAAGCTAACAAACCAATTTAATAGAGTGGTTTATTTTTCTCTTTAACTTAGGCTCAAAAACATTAAACTCTTAGGGAAGAAAATTACTCTACTGATTAATGCTTAATACTCTAAATAATTTAAAGCGATAAAAACTGGAAATATCACCGAAGATACTATGAAGATGCACTGATTTGATTTTATAATTGTGATATTTCTAACAAATATCGATAGCCATAGTATATACTGCAGAGTGGTTCTAAGGCTGCAAAAATTTTGCTTGATAAAATATAACTGAAAGAATAATTTACATTAAGGTTATTGTTACTTGTAAGTGGTATATTAGTCAATGTAGAGAGGGATTAAAAAATAAGATTAATTCTAGAATGACAAACACTGAGAATAGTTTCATATTAAGGTAAAATGAGAACAGCTTATTTCAGCAAATTTTCTGTAACTATGTTTTTCTTCTATTTCCTTGCCAAATCTTTTTCAATTGTTGTATTTTTCCAGTTTATGAAGTCACAACAGTGACAATAATTTAGGCACACGTATTTCTCACTTAAAATTAAATTGATATATCAAATAAAGTATTATTTGTAAAAACTAGATCTGTTAAAATATTTTAAAATAAGCAAAATAATATGTATTGGATAATATGAACAAAAACAAAATATTTATGAAATAATACTTATTTTTTTTCCTTAGAGAATCATATCATGCCCATAATTTAAAATTCTTTGGTGTGTGTCGAGTGTAGAGGAAAAAAGAAAGCATACATCATCAGATTAAGGCTCACTGGCTGGCTTCCTAAAAGTGAATGGGGTACCATATTCTTGATGATTTCACGACACTCAAGGAAGAACATCTAAGACTTGCATGGTCAAACCTAATTTCATTAGGATACATGGCATGAATCCATCTCTTCAGCACTGTTTTAATTTAATTGCACTTAGAAAACTGATGTATAAAATCAAAATTGCTTTTTGGCAATATAGTAATTTCAGCCATAATCCAATACATGTTTCCCTAAAAAACCTGTGCAGTAGTAACAAAATATTAGTTTGTACCATTGGTCCTAAGCAAGCAATTTTTGTTGGGTAGAGATTGCCATCATGAATATTTAAAAAGATCAAAAATGATGATATTGAATTGCTACTTCAATGCCATCACTACAGTGCACACACATGATACTACAGAGATACAAAATAATTCTTTTGCCTCTGGTGCTGTCATTGGAAGGAGAGTTGTAGGGTTGGAGAAGATTAAGTGAAGGTGTTGTGTTATAGCAAAGGAATCCAAGGAGCTCCTGCTCAGTTTCCATTGGTTTAAATATGGTAGAAAGAACTTCCATTACCAGGGTTAGCAGACAAGCTTAATTTTTGCGTATCTTGCTACTCCTTCATTTTTAGTATCTTTAATTTCCTCATGTATGGAGGAAAATTACATGTGAAATGACATGATTTCATATTAAAAGGATACATTGTCATATATATTCTGTTATGTGTGCCTGTTGTGTGAGAAAAGACTGAATGAAAATAAACACAATCTCATAATGATAGAAATTTTCTCATTGGCAGCATCAGGTCCATTCTGTATTGTTTAGGAAAAAAACTTCTAAATAATTAGAATTACAGAGCTAAATTATAATATGAATGAAAAACATATATAAATGTTTAGTAAAAAACAAACAAACAAACAAACAAAAAACCCACTTTGTCTCCATGGGAAGCATTTCCTGCCAGTGGGCATTATACATAGTTTCGATGGTTAAAATGTGAAGTCTTGGATGAGCACTTCATAAATTTTCCCTATGCTGCCTTTGTGAGGACAGGAATCAAATACTTCAGATATTATTTTAATTAGATGTTAATACCATCATTATCAACACTTGCTAATCTGAACACAATTTTGTACTTCTGCTTATTTTTTTTCATTTCATTAATTATATACTGTGTTGACTAGTATTTGAACTCTAGGTCTGAATTTTTTAACTTTGACATTCAGGGCAGATAACTCTTTTTCATGAGAACTGCTCTGTGCTTTGTAAGATGTACACGGTACATCACTGACCTTTTCCTACCGCTTTTCAGATATGTATTAGGATTTTGAATAGCATTCCAGTAATCACGACAAAAAATGTATCTCCATGCACTGTAAAATTCTCTGGGAGTGCAAACCCTTCTTGGTAGAGACCGTAAGTGGCAGTACTAAAAGTGAATTATGAGCTATTTTTTGTTTAAAATTTTTACTAGTACAAGTTTACATTACATAGTGATTAGATTTATCATGGGTGTAGGTACATGTACGTAACACATCTTAATTATTTTTTTTCTTTTCCTACACCTTGGAGTCCATTGCACTCCCTCCAAGTCAGTTGCCTTCCTATTTGCAAAAGGTCTATTTCTGTTTTCTTTTTAATTTTTTAAGCCAACCCTGTCTCTCTCCCTCTTTATTTTTAACCCAAACTTTTCTTCCTAAGATATTAGTTCTCCCTGTATACATTGTAGTTTCCAGGGATAAGAGGTTTAAGGAGCACAGACTTTGCTCCTCTCCCCCACCACTTCTCACAAAGAAAGGGAGAAATTAACTAGATGTCAATTATCAATTTGATATTCTAGACTTAGCCTGAGGTACCCGTTTATTTTTCTGTTCCTCTCTTGTGATGTTTTGATATTATTATTAACTCCGATAATACTACCTAAAGGAACTATCTTTCAAGATTCAAAATGTAGATATGGAAGGTAGAACTCAGATAGTCAGAAAGATTAACTTTTAAAAATGTTACCATCAGGCTGAGGATTTAGGTCAGCAGCGTAAGCACCTGCCTGGCAAGTGCAAGATTGTGAGTTCGATCCCTGGTACAAAAAAAAAAAAAGTTATCATCAAAAACATTATTTTCCTTCAATAAGTGTTTTCACTCTTGAAAAGATACAATATTTCTGTTGAACATTAGCATATCTCAGAGTATTATAATATATATTAACACAGTAAATGTTACTCTCATAAAGTACTCTCATAAAGACTATTTTCTTTAGTTCTTTGATCCATATTTTCCAATAGTTATTCATACATGAAAATGTCTGTAATTAATATTTGTCATTCAAAAGTGAACATCAGAATATTCTTAAAAATGTATTTCTATATTTCCTACAAAATATCTAATTGTTCTATTTTGTGTGGGAACAGAAGGAAAACAGACACTGAAGTGAATCTCAGCAGAATGTGGCTCATTTACTAATGAAGTCTTTTAAGACTTCCATTAATTTACAAGATTTCTTTGCTTTAGCATGCTCTGTTTGTGGATCATGTACATCTTTTTTCTCAATATAGGGGCTTTGGATTATTAAATATGTCTTTTCTTCTTTTTATTTTCTTCTCAAGTCAGAGTCTTACTATGTAGTTCAGGCTGGTTTTGAACTCACCCTGTAACCCAAGCTGGCGTAAAATATTCAGCAACCCTCTTTCCTCAGGTTCTTGGATGTTGGGATTATAAGTGTGCATCACACATGCCCTGTTTAGCTATTTATTTTTTCTGAAATTATTTTTTAACCTTTAAAAATTTCACTTTTTTCATTCTTGGAAGTTACTATAAAATAAATTTCTTTACATTCATACATGAAGGCTTCAAGAATTTCCCTGAACTTTGGAATTCCAATAGATAAGAAAAGTCATGAGTCAGGAGTTTTGCAGTCAAATAGACCATGAAAATGTAATGTCCCCATATTATTCTGTTGTATGTGCATATGTGAGGAAAAAACAATCCTTTATCTCTTTCAATATCAACCACTTCATATTTGGAAACTAGCATATTCATACTGAAAAGGTATTTTAATGAAATATCCCACATAATGCATATGAAATTACTAACATACTTTCCAATTCTTTCCCCTTTCCAATTCTCTTTTATTCAACAATATGTGGAACCCCTAACTTGCACAGGTATTTTTTGGAATGCTGATATAAGTCTTTGTCTATGTAGATTATATGTAATTACCCATGTCGACTGCTGACATGATAGGTTGATTTAAACATGGAAATATGCATTTGTGTAAAGATTGAGATTAGTAGCCATGCTTTGAGAGAGTCAAATCTACTGAGACAAAGATTATATTTAATAGCAGGTACAGTATCCTAGGCACTTAATATAAGAATAAGGAAAACAATGCACCAAATATATAACATTTATAAATGTCAGTTTTAGGCGGATATGGTGGTTTACGCCTGTAATCCCAGCACTCGGGAGGCTGAGACAGGCGGATTGTTGTGAGTTCGAGACCAGCCTGGGCTACAAAGTGAGCTCGAAGCCAGCCTGAACAGCATAGTGAGACCCTGTCTCAAAAACACCAGGGCTGGGGATCTAGCTCAGCAGCCTAAGCACCTGGCTGGCAAGCTCAAGGTCATGAGTTCAATCCCCAGTGCTACAATAAAAAAAAATATATATATATAAATAAATAAATAAATAAAAAATGTCAGTTTTTTCACTTCTTAAAACAAACTTATTATGTATGTCTTGAAGACTGTCTTGAAAGTTGCATTAGAAGTTTTAGGGAATTTAGCACACAGTCAGGCATTTAAAGAAATGTTAGGAAAAAAAAAAAGAAATGTTCGGATCCACTAAACATACAGTTCTCAAACTGCAGTATGTTAGTAACTAATGATTTGTTAAAACACATTTTCTGGGCTCGGACTTACATAAATGTTTTCCATGTGTAATCCCCAACGATTAGAGTAAATATCTAATTAATATCCTCATAACTCAAAGGAACAGCCAAATAATATTTTTTGTAGTATGTGCGTATGTATGTGTGTTATACTGGGAATTGATTCCAGGGCTTCACACTGAGCTACATTTCCATCATGCTTTTATGTTTTACTTTGAGACAAGGTCTTACTAAACTGCTGAATTGCACAGGCTGGGCTTGATCTAAAGATTTTCCTACCTCAGTCTTACAAATATGCTTTTTATGTTTTCCTTTGTATAATTTTCATTCTACAGTATTGCTTGCACTTTTTTTCTGATATTCATTTAGTGGTAAAATAAATATTTAACTTTAATTACATATTTTAGAAAGGTTAATATCTTTATAATTCTGTTATTATTTCTGTTAATGTTTAGGAAAATGTAAAATCTTGAATGATGAATGGTAAATAAAATTAGTAAATTTATACCTATGATTTACTTCTGAACTTAAAATTATGTTTATCATTCTAATCTTTTAAATAATTTCTTTTGCTACTTTCAAAGTAATAAGATGTTTCATAATTTAATTAAAATTGATATTTGAATATATAATATACTTTATTAAACATTTTTGTCTATATAAGATTTTATAGCATAAATTTGTATATATGAGATATAAGCAGCAAAATTTATTGAAAACATAAACAATTAATTTAATGTACTTTAAGATGATTTAAGACTGAGTTTCAGGAGAGTAACTACTTTATTACATATGAAATACATTTAATTTCATTTTTATTGAATGAGGAAGAAGGCAGCATTAGTCTGTCCTGATGAATCGCTCAGTGAGTTTCTATCTTATGATATTTTGAACTTTTTTTGGTTTGGTTTGGTTTTTTTTGTGACAGAATCTTGCTCTGTAGTTCATGCTGGCCTTGAACTATTTAGCCACAGCTGGTCTTGAATGTGTGATTATCCTGCTGGGATTACAGGTGTGTGTCACTCTGCTGGGTTCAAATTTTTTCATTAACACTCATGTAGTTCTGGTAAAATACTTGAATCTTTCTGATAATCTAAAGGGAAATCTTATTCATATAAGTTATATTCATTTTTTGAAATTTGATAAAGATAGTACCCACAGTTTTTATTTTAATGTCTCTAAATAATTTAAATGCCATCAAAGGTTAAAATGAGTTTCTAATAGATACATGGACATGTTCATGTAAGAAATCTGATTTCGACTTAACCCCATATGATTTTGAGAATATATTTAATTCTATATCAGAGATGATAATTTCTATCCATCATCAAAAAATACTATTACTATTTTTGCTTCATATTTTTTTCATTTGGACAATTTTCAAGAATAAATATTATCATTAAGTCAGATTCATCTCTCTTTTACAAGAAGGCTCACAGCAAAGGGCACAAGTAGAGTTAAGAGGGATGATAAAATTAATACTCTTTTCTTTAACTTTTCCTGTATCTATATGGCAGATGAGGGAAGTAACACTGAAGATTTCACCTATATTCAGAAAATGTTTTAGATAAAAATAAGTTCAAAATGACTTGTATTGAGGGAAAGCCCAGGTAAGCAACATGCTTTTTATCACTTTTTACTATCAATTTCTAAATAGAGCCTATTTTGGGCAGTAAAATTGTTGTTTAATGTATAAATAGGAGACAGTTGCATTGTTTCATTCAATAAGAAAAAATCTTAGAATGCATACTAACCATATCAAATTATTTACTTTGTCAAACTCTCTTCTTAGTAAAGAATGATAGACTTTAACATAATTCAGTAATTGAATGCATTGTTCATAAAATAGAACAAAAATTCAACTAGTACAATTTTTCTTATAAATGCAAAGCAGTGTCCCATATAGAAAACTTTAATGTCAATTTTTAAATTTCTGACAACTTTCCTCTTATCTCAAAAATATTTGGGACTTTATTGACTTTCTTTGATCCTCAAAATTAATTTGTAATCTCAAATAAAACCATAGAAAGAGTACAAACAAAAATGATGCCCCATTATAAGTCTGAAAGCTTGAAAGAACATACAATTTTTTTAAATTTTATTTTTATTTTATTCAATTACATTTATTGGTACAATTTACAAATATATAAAGATTATTTCATCATAGGGTGTCTGCACATATATATGATATACTTTGATTCTTTTATTCCAATGAAAAGGCCATTTAATTTTTATTTATTTATTTTTTGGTACCAGGAATCGAACTCAGGACCTTGAGCTTGCCAAGAAGGCACTTTTCCCATTAAGCTATATCCCCAGCCAACTCCCATATAATTTTTAGAAGACTTATATTTCAAATTTGGGTAGGAATAATTGTACACTGGCTGATGTCCTGGTCTTTAATGGATGTTGATGTGAAACCATATATCTTGTTATCATAAGATGGAGAACAAGCTTTCATCCAAAGTGTTCTTTCTTTTCTTTTGTCTCTCAGCTTAAATTTTTAATGTCCTTGCAATGGTTGATATATTGTGTCAGCTTGAGGACTGAGAAATTTAGAAGCTTAACTAAGTGACTCGGTAGGGGGCCAGGATCCTCACTCTGTAAACATCTTGAGCCTGTGCAAGAGGAGGGCATGGAGACGGTGTGGATGGGTAGGCTGCTTATAATATAAGGTAAGAAAAGAGGCTTGCTCCCCCCTTTTTGCTCTTGCTGCTTTTGCTGTTTTCAGCCATCTTGAATTGCTACCCCAGGGTCACAACACCCTGCCTTGGAACCAGCTGACAGTGGACTGAAACCTCCACAAACTGTGAGCCAAATAAACCTTTCTTCCCTAATTTTGAGTGTCTGGTATTTTGTGTCAGCAAAGAGAAAAAAGTAATTGACACAGTCCTTCAGAAGGAAGATCATTTCTTGCATTCTAACTCTAGGCTGCAACAAAAATAAGCTATAATTTTCACAATTTATTATTAGTGAACATTTCAATGTATATAATTTTAAAAGAAATAGTTTGAAAGTTAATGGTTCTTTTCCTAGCAGAGTGAATTTTGAGTCATGGAATTTTTCAAATATATATGCATATATAATGTAATAGGATGTGCGAAATAAAAAAGTAAAATCAGAGAAAAGAGCAATAAAAAATCACCAAGAGTTGAAAAAGTTAAAGCATTGGAATAACTAGATAGCAGTTTTATTTGTCTTCAAATTTAATGAGAAAAATATAGAGGACATGTAAAAATGATAGAGACTACATGAAGAAAATTCCAGTGTTTATATAAAGTCTGTGCAGATATAATTTAACTCTTGCACCTACATCTAGAGTTTCATATAGTCATTGATTTTCTCCAAACTTGTCCTGTAGTTTATTGCCTTCATTTATTCACACCATTTTTCTCCTATAGCTAAACCCTGTCATTTCTACCTATTGAAATCCTATTTATCTGTCAAGCTTCAGCTAGCATGTCACCAGCAAAGAAGCAATTTACAATCTCAATCCCCTGGTAGCCAGCATGGATTGCTCCTTTCTACAAACTTATACAATATTTTTATGCTACACATACAGCAGGTTACCAAGTATTATAGTCATTTGCAGCTCATACTGATTGTATGCTTCTTGAGGATAGATATTATTCATTCTTCAGCCCCCAGAATGCAATGAACAACTGTAAGTAACAAATTAAATAGTTAGTAAATAAGCATGAGCAAAAAGGATAAAGTATTTTACAATTCCTGTACAATTCAAAAAAGAATAAATTTCATAAATTCTCTTATTTAAAGAAAATATGTGTTAAAACTGTATTATATATATGAAACTACCCAACTTTTTTGTGGAAGATTGAGTGCATTGCTGGTTATAATTTTACCCTTGTTTGCCTTTTTATTTCCTGCTATCAATAGGCTGATTGGGTGATTTACCTCTGCTTCAGAAGTCTATCATCTCTCATCAGGTAGTTTCATCAAGCAATTTGGGCATGCTTCAGTTTAGAAAAGCTTAGAAAAGCTAATAGCCACCTGAACTCTACCCTGGCATAGGCATTCAACAAAGAACACAAATTCATCTGGCAGTCATTCCTGATGTGTTGGCAGTCAATATTTATATATATATATATAAATATATATATTTATGTATACATAACATATATATACATTTATAGATACATATATATTTATATATACATAACATTCTTATGCTAGTCTGAAAGCACTTTCAGTTAATTAAAGATCTCAATGTCTTATGTTAAGGAAAAAGGTCTCTCTCAATGTCATCATTAAAAAGTATCATGCCATGTTGTTATCAATAATCTATGAGTCAAAACATCATCTAAATAAGTTTGAGACTGTTCTAAGAGACCATTATGATTTCCTGAAAACTTATTGTGAAGGATTTACTTCTCTTTTCCTTTAAAGAGCTGATAAATGATATAATTTTAGAAGCATGTTATTGTAGTCAGAAATTAAACACTCATAAATTGTATGGAGTTTTACCCTTTAGCTTTTGAAATTTATAAATTTTCTTATATACTTTCATTAAAATTTCATTCTATTACCAGGACTTGATTATAAAAATTTGATATATAACCAAGGTCTTACCTGGAATCTTATATTTGAGAAAGGTGCTCATCAAATTAACTATAATTAGAGAATTTTTAAGTAACGAATTTTGACTTAATGGAGTTAATGTTTACAAAACCCTTTTGGGAAAACTGAACAGATCTGACCTAGAGTGCTCATAATCTTATTTATTCTCAGTCATAATCTTATTTATTCTCAGGGTATAAAAAGTTATTTCCTGGTAGAACTTGAAACCTTAAGATATTTTAAGGAGTTGAGAAAAGAGAAATTAATTGAAATTCATAAGTGATACAGGTCTACTCTTGTAGAAATATTTGGTGGGGCTTTTTATCCCGAGAAGGCCTTTAAACATTCACTACTATTTTCCTCCTGAAAGTTTCATGCATAGCAAACTAAAGAAGACCAACTGGCAAATTATTATAGTTACTACATCTATACTTCACAATCTCATTAAACTTTCCATCAGCTATAAGAAACTTATAGCTCAAAATGAGTAAGACAGAAAAAAGAACAGTTTCAGGATGCAAACCAATGTCTTCAAGGGAAGATTACCTCACAGGCTGAGATAATAAACTTCTGATCTATCATGCTGGTTTTTAGATTGCTGTTTTCGTGACTTCAATTATTACAGTGATTTGGCAGTTTTCTTAAATTTGAGATTTGTTTCCAAACTTCAGATGCAAACTTCAGTGTACTGCCAAGAAAGTTTGATGAGAATTTTCCCCATGTTAAGGATGGTATATATACCCCAGTTTGGTTATTTACAGAGAAAATCAGTTGTCGATTTTTAACCAATTGCAAGTCCAATAAATTAAATAAATGATGACCAAAAATTGCATATTTTTTCATTAATTTTTACAAGATAATATAACAGAACATAAAAGAAAACCAATTTTATCAAATTTATTCAATGTAAGAATTGAGTGTGTGAGGTGGACATGGTGGCTCACGCCGGTAATCCCAGCACTCAGGAGACTGAGACAGGAGGATCATTGTGAGTTCAAGACCAGCCTGGGCTACAAAGAGAGCTCAAGACCAGCCTGAACAGCATAGTGAGACCCTGTTTCAAAAAGACAAGGGCCAGGAATCTAGCTCAGCAGCCTAAACACCCGCCTGGCAAGTGCAAGGTTGTGAGTTCAATCCCTGGTGCTGCCAAAAAAAAAAAAAAGAAAGAAATGAGTGTGTGAAATGACACCTCCTGAGCAGTGCTCAGGATAGCTAGTACCTAGACAAATACACTGCCTGGGTGATGCTTGGGGTAAACTGCTAAGTGGTCTAGCTTATACCATAGTAATAAATGTAATCATAGTATTGCAATGCAGACATGCCTTGTACAAATGACCATAGCTGAAAAATCATGAAATCTTGGAGTTAGGAAAAATTGCCAAGCATTTACATATAATATCTGTGGTCTTTTATAGATAAGCTTCAAAACTATATTGTTATCGATAGAATCTGTATGATATTCATTAATGTTCAAGATGTTTCATGGAAAAGTTATAGCTAAAAAAGTCTATTGGGTCATATTCAGCATATGTTAAAAAATTTTTGCCTTTGACATAGCTGAAATTTTTATACTGTGTATATTTTTTATTCAACTAGAAATTTATATTATATAAATTCAGGAAGAATCATACTCTTCACATTTACTTGTGCTTATTCTAAGGTGTCCATATAAACAAAGAAATGTGTTTGATCTGTGCTGAGACCAAATCCATGTGTGTTAGTAGCTTAAGTGATTTACGGTATTTTTATAAAGTTACCTGTAAATTTTAATTGCCATTCAAGTAGCAGGCTTGAGCACTTTAAAATCAAATGTCTTTCATATTAACTTCTTTGCTACAAATTTTTCCAACACTATAGTTAAATGGAAATTTATGCTTCTGCCAAGAAAAAAATTATATTTAGAATTAATTCTGCCAAAATAGAAAACACATATTAACAAAATATTGTTCAGAGATAGACAACTCAAAGACTTATTCCATTAACACTGTATTCTAGTCAGTGATTTCAAATGTTGACTAAATAACAATTGAAAGTTTTGTGTGACATTCAAGCATTCTAGAATGAACATGCATCTGACTTTCCATCAGTTTTGTGACCATAAAATGTTACCTGCATAATTTCAAAGTACAAAATGAACGCAATGATAGATTTTCAGGTTCGCAAGACACAGAAACTTTGCAGTTACACATATGTCAGTGTAACTGAGAAAAATGACATTATCTGTTATGTCAACAAGGCACAAATGCATCAGTTCTGGGGAAATATGGTCAATATTCAAGATAAATACATACCTGTGATTAATTTTTGAAGAATAATAGCTTTCCAATTAAAAAAATCTTAAAATAACTAGAATGTCAACAGGTTAAGCTATAAAGGGTGAAAATGTTTTATTTAAATTATATCATTTTTACTTGTTTAATATATGCAGCTGGAAGATGTTATCATTATTCCCTTCATTCCCTCATCAATATAATTTAGATATGTGTATTCAATTTTCAGAGACTGCATAAGAATGGAAAATTTTGTCTGTTTATGTCCTACTCAATATTCTTAAAAATCACATATATAAATATGTGTAGATACAATGAAATTATGTATTAAATTATATAAAAACTGATAACCACTTATCATAAATGTAGGCAATCATAAAATCATAAAAGCATAAAATGCAATAATAATACTTAGGATGCTTTTGTCAATGAAGACCTTGATAAAAAACTTACATTCTGTTTATAAAGAAATATCAATTCATAAAATAGAAAATTAGCAAGTTTTAGAATTTGCTTTTGATAACTGAGTCAAAATTCATGGATGATAATGGAAAGCAGAATAATTTTTCACTGTGATTTCAGTATTATAAATTATAAATGCAAACATTTCTCAAAACTTTGGTCATTATACAGAAAATTACTTACCAGTATCTTTTATGAAAATATATGTCGAAATTTTTTTTGTGTGTATGTGTGTGCTACAGGGGACTGAACAGGGCCTTCACATTCAACTACTTCTCTGACTCTTTTCAATTATTTTTGGTTGTTTTTTACTTTGAGACAGAGTTGTGTTCAAGTTTGTGATCCTTCTACCTCAGCTTCCCACAGTGTTAGAATTAGACATTTTCCACAACATGTGGAATACATCAAAATATTAGAAAGTTGAATCCTTTTTAGAACTGACAATGCAACTTGTAAAAATAGGATACATTTGAAGAATGCAAAATTTAACAGTTGAAAATCAATATAACTTGAAAAATTTATAAACTAAAGGACAAAAACCTTATGATTTTAAGAGATGCAGAAAGTATTTGATATAATATGGCAGCATCTATTAATGATACAATCTATAGCTTACCCAATAAAGAGCATGTGTCAAAGAACATATAGCTAATATCTCACTTAATGATGAGCTAACAAATGCCTGTGACCTAAAGTCAGAACCAACTATTAGAATTTAGATGTGAATTTAAAGCTATGTCAGATGTGTAACCTACAACAAAGCAGTTGCATTCCTATATTTTAATGGGAAGTAGTTGGAAAGTAAAATTCTAAAAGATAACATTTAGGAACTTTTACATCTGACCATGGTGGTATAAAAATGTGTCCACTCACATGAGAAATACATACATACATACATACATACATGTATACAGGAAAATACATGAAACAACAATCTCCGAAACACTGAATGTTGTAGTCAGGGTTTACAAAGAAAACAATTTAATACAGGATATATAATTTATAGGACTATTTTATAGTGGTCACTCAAAGAGTCAAATACAAAAGAGTGCAGGAAATCTGTCCACATACTACAAACCCAAAGAATCCAGCTGAAGGCCTGGACCCTACAGAAATGTCCTGCATGAGTCCAGTTGAAGACTTAGAGTGCATGACAATGTCCCATGCAAGTCTGTTTCATCAATCTGTGCTGGGAAGGCCCAAAGATCAGCGGTGGAAGCTAGAAGGTCTACACCAGTGGGCTGAAGAATCTCTGCCAGTGGGCTCAGCCAAGTTCATATTAGAAAACCAGTGTGACAAGCTTCTCCAGGAGATTTAATAGCACACCATCTTTACCTCTGGAGCCAGAAAGTGATGCTCAAAGTAAGAAATATAGCTCCCCCAAAGTGAATCATGGCCATTTTCAGTAATAAGGTCCCAAGCTCCTCTGATGATTAGAGCAGCCAAATTCATATCAGGAAAGAAATTTGACAAGCTCTTCCAGGAGAACCAATAGCAACAGGAAAACCAACATCATCACTTTTCCTCTCCAGTTCTCCTTTTTATGTTGTTGGCAACAATTCTCAGGTGGGCCACATCCAACACCACATTGATTCAATTCAGCTGGTTGCTACAAGTTGAGCACCAGTTATCAATTTATCACACTGAACAAACGAAAATGAAGCATGCTAACTTCTAATATATATGAAACAAATAATGTGAGTCCAGCTATTAATGAAACTTACTGCCTGAAAATAGTTACCAAACTGTTATAAATTTAAAGAAGGTTAATCAAGATGAAGTCTACTGGAGCTTCTTGAGTGGAAGAGACATTTTAAATAATCAGGTAAAGCAAGGTGAGATGAGTAAACAAATTAGTATACCAGAGACAAAAACTTTGCATGAAGAGGGGATTTTGGAAATCATCAAAAGTTTCTTCTCAAGTATTCATCAGAAGATTGTTCAGCACACAAAGATGAGATCCTTACCTGAAATTGGAAATGTCATATGTCCTAATTACAGAGATCAACTCTCAGTGCTTATATACATGTGCGTGCTCCAACTAGATAAGAAATCTTTTGATTTTTGGTGCATCAGACAGGGTTTTCCTGCCTAAGTAGTGAATAATTGGTTCTTGAACAAACTCTACTATTGTGATGTTCAGAACATTTTAAAATAAAACCAGAAAAGGTCAAACTACTTTGGAGTAATTTAATGACATCACAGAGCTAAGTTCAAATGTATTTATAGAAATTTTAAAATATTAAATATCTAAAGGAATAAATTTCTCAATTTCCAGCAGTTAACAATAATAAGACATGTAACAGCCACCATGTCACCCTTCAGCCATGCCACCCTGACATGGAGTCAGCTGATTATGGACTGAAGCCTCCAAAACCTGTAAGCTAACTAAACTTTTCCTTCCTTCATTTTGGGAGTCAAGTATTTTGTCTCAGCAACAAGAGAAAAGTAACCAAGACAGGTTCCTCAACTATTACATCATATAACTCATGAAATTTAACAAGTTATTTATTTCATCTTTGCTCACCCAAAATGTAATGAGATATACATAGGGAATCCATAGTAGGTGTCTATATAGGAAAGAAGGAGGAAATTTTAGGGACACGCTAAACTTCATTTACAGCATATGTAAAATTCAGTCAGCAAATGTTGGACATTTCTCAAAGCCTGGGTAAAATTCTCCTTGACTCTCAACTGTCCCATCTTGGCTCCAGATTATACCTTTTCAGTCATCCCTATTTTATGTGAAACACAGAACATGGTTGGAGCACAGCACACATATTTTCTCAAAGCAAAGTAGGACAAATGGAGCAAAATTTTCAGACAGTTTTCTAACTTGCACAGAATTTCAGGTGACAGGGTTGTTTAACTATCTGCCACTAAGTCACAAGATTCCCCATAGCTTTTAATAATGTTTATTTGCTCTCTTTAAAACACTGTCAGCTTTCGGTAGTACCTACTGCGCTGTTCCAAAGCTAGGTTTGTATCACAGCATTATGCCTCATCACCAAAATCTCCATTAGTCAACTACTGTAGCATAAAATTTCATGTCCAAACATAGCAATTTAAAACTAGAAATGTTATTTCAGAGAGCTTTCTAAAATTATGAAATAGGTTATGTGATTAGGGCTCAGGATCCCTCATAGCTGAAACACAATGTAGGAAGGGAATACATGATGATATAGACAAATAGGAGTCAGGGAACATGGAGGAAAGTTTTATATACCACAGAAGGAAAAAGGTACCATGACTAAATCTGTATTTTACCCTTTCAAAGTTGATTTTTCTACCTCTTCTAACATTCAGTTATATTCAAATTGGCACATGTTAGCAATATTCAGTACAGAATTGATATGTCATTTGTTGAAATGCTTTATCTGTCTAGGTCTATTGTACCTTCCCTAAATGCACTAACACTCATTTAATTCATTCATTCATTCTTTTTTTTTTTTTCTGCTACTGGGGATTGAACTCATGACCTCACACTTGCCAGGCAGGCGCTTATACCACTGAGCTGTATCCCCAGCACTAACACTTATTTCTTTGTACTTCATACAAATCTCAAAGAAATATTAATTTCCATAGAACATGACACACTTCCAGGGCATATTGATTTTACTACACTGGAGTGAAATAAAAAAATATAAAGACCCATAGTTACAAAGATAGTAAAAACAAACCAGCAAAAAAAAATTTTTGTCAACTTGTTTTAATATGGTGACAGATGAAGCATTTTTTATGATTTGTCAACTAATACTTTGCTTGTTTTAAACGGAATAATATCAGACACTATAAAACAAGACACTGAAGGAAAAAGAAATCTACATTTCTGAAGATGTTTATGTATTCACAACTTTAGGGGCTTGGTTCATTAGGTCATTCACAGGTTTGTGAAAGTGGATAACAGGGTTGAGACTTGAACAAGTCTATGCACCACAACTATTAATTGAGAGCCATACTGATTTTATACTTATTTTGATAGTGCTATGCAACAGCAAAAATATTGGAGAATGGTCTGTAAAGTTTGACACCTGTTAATAATTTTTAATCAGTACTTTATAGAATTTGCACATGATAATAAAAGTATGTGAGCAGTTTATTGTTGATTGCTTCATACTTATATTACCCACCGGCTATTGCCTTTTTGGCAGTTCTGGAGGCCAAATTTTCTGGGCTGAATCATCAGGGCTCCATTGCTCTCTGATTTCCTGTTATGTTAGACAGGGCCAGTTACTGGCAAGAGATCAGGTTATAGGGGAGACTAATTCCCTCCTATGATTTCTCCGATTTAGCACTACATGTTAGGTTACAGTTGTTTCTTTGCAGGACTACAGCATTTATATGTACACATCTCAGGGGATTCTCAGAACACATTTTTCTTCCTTCAACAATGCAGTGTTATAAAAGCTGGGTGTTATAATAGCTTCTCCTGATTACTTTTTCTCTATATACTTCATCATATCTTTTGCATTACCAATGTCATTTATGTGAAGAAAAAATAAAACAGTATGTTGTAGGATATATGAGTTTTATGCATTTCAAATTTCTATGTTATGCCTAACAGGTATATCAAAGTGTTGATAAATTCTAATTGATTAAAGGCTAATCAAAGTTACATAAATAATTACATAAAGGATTGTAAAATATTTTGGACTACCCTAAAACCTTAAGTACTATGGTATCTATGCATACTGAATAGCCAGGGAAATAAATTAGTTTGGTCTTTAATTATTAGAAATGTAATTTATCATTCCACAACTATAAAAAGTTACAAGCAAGGCTAAATTAAATAAAGAGAATTTGTTCACAGGTGCATATCACAATACAGTGCTCTTTAAGGGATATGGTCACAACCAAAATTAGGAGAAAATTCTTACTACTTATTGGATGATTAGAAAGTGTTAGGTTAGCTGAATACTTTTTTTTTACAGTGCCCTTTCTCCTTATTTATAAAGTCTTTGCCAATATTTTCTTGGTCAAAGAGATCTTTTTAATTTCCAGTTATATAAAATAATCTATTTTGTTATGTTTTCTTTTACCACCAGTCCTCTCCTTTATTTCCTAATAAAAACACTGATATTTTTACTTCACTGTGCTTAAAGTTCCTTTAAATAACCCCAAGTGGAAGCTTTCCTTAACCCTGAATTTCAGTCACATGTCCTTTCCATTTCCTTCTCTAGAACTGTAATCAATCCTAGCCTGAAAGTCCGTGCACTTGTTAATGTCATTTTTTTTTTGTAGCAGAGTTCTTCACAGTGGAATTCATAGGTGACTGCATCAGCATCATGTGGAGAGCAATTTAAAAATGTGTTTCCTGTTTTCCAACCTAGATATTAAATCAGAAAGTCTGAAGTGTGGGAAAAAGTCATGGTGACTTTATGAATGCTAAAATTTGAAAAGCCTATACTCTCTAATCACCGAGGTAGCTTACGTACTAAGCCTTCTGACATACAGTGAAATAAAATTATAAAACTTCAACCCTGCTCCTGATATCAACTACTTTCTTCATGAACTGGATTCTAGAATATAAAAATTTATAATCGTTTAAAATAGGAATAATAATTATGTAATTTATGGGAAAGTGCCTACTATAATCAGAAAGTATGAGCTCAGTTGTGAAAAACAAATCTACACAAGACAAAATAATGTTCTGGCCTGACATTTGGTACAAACTGTTTCCAAGTAATCTAAATCTGTTGCAAAATAAAATTCAAGAATACTTATAGTATGCAAAAATATCCAGTGCTTCCAAAGGTAAAATTCGATGTCTCTGGTATTTAATAAAAAATTATAAGACAAGAAAAGGGTGAAACTATAACTTATAATGAAGAGAATAATAACCCAAAAAATGAGTCCTGGAAATGAAAACAATGAACCATATGCTGAGTATTATCCATTGTATTCACAGCTGTGTTTTGGAACCAAACAATTATGATGACGTTGCAGTTACTTTTTAAAATAAATTATTGCCATAGTAAGATGTAGAACAGTCATACCTGGGTAGTCAGCTGCTTTGAAATGTGTCAAATTTGGTATCTCACACATTAAGATGTGAAGATTTGCTCTAGTAGTCTTCCTTTGGTTCTTTAAGTGTAAGTTAGAATTTGGTAGGCTCACTTTCCTTTCGATGCTATTTTTTTTACAGTCATGACGATGTGATGTTTGCTGTACCTCCTAGAAGCAATTAATAACATAGAGAGGAAGGACAGTATTCACAATACATATTTTTAATACTCAAATTTCAGATTTTAAACTTTTATTAAACACCTACGATTTAAAATAATGTTTATTTTAATATGTTTTTTTAAATTCATAGGTTTTTTTGTACTATATGATATTTGAATTCATTACATAAAAAAGCTAAATTCACAAATATCTTTTATTATGCACAAGGTAGGTTTTATATTTAACATAACATGGTTTTATGTTCATTTTAATCAAAATGTAAATGAATTTGAATAGACATTAACAAAGAATATCATTTTAAAAATGAGAATTAAATTATTGACAAGAAAATTGTGCAATATATTACCAATTGTGATACAAAAAATCTTTTATATTATTTTCTAATATGCTCTCATATAAATCTATATTTGAAGATCTGCTCTAATTGCAACTATTTCTTTGTACTAATTTAAAAACCTTTTCTTTTCAATCATTGAATTATTCCCTTCCTTCCAGTTCTGCAGAAGTTACATAATATTGGAACTTAATATATGGCAATTAAATAAATCTTGACAAACAGTTTTCATGCAATTAACACTAACTAATATAAATATTATGTGTTAAACCTGTTCCTAATTCCTCTGTGGTTTTCTAAAATAAATAGAATGTGTACTTAAGGAATTCAAGTGGAGATCTTGTATAAGTTTGTATAAATATTTTAAATACTGCATTAGACAGAATTTTTTAAAATAAGATTTGAAAACATTCCTAAGCCATTGTTAATAAAAGTCCATAAAAAAATCTTTTCCATTAAAAAAACTAATAAAATTGTATTCAATGCCATACTTTCTCATATATTTTTGAGAGAAAACCTAAGAAAAGACAAATTTTAAAAAGACCTACAGTTTATGTTTTAAATAGAAAAACTGTTAGATTTACTTGGATCCTGAAAGTTTGCTGAATTATATGAACCTGCTCTTCTATATTGTAGTGATATCCCCAAATCTTATCTCCAATCTTGTTCTACCCCAATAATTGTTCTAAGAAATTATTAATATACATGATTACTATGACATTGAAATAGATGGAAAGTCAAATATATGTTGAAGAAAAAAAAAGCATGTATTAATATGAATTAGGTAGGTTAATTTAATCAAAATTCATGGGAACTAAGATAAAATATTTAGTATGGCTTGAAAGGTCAGAAACTGTATTTTTCAAGTACTTCAGTTTTTTTAAACTCGCAAGTCAAAATTGGCTGACTCCTAACAAAAGTCACAAGAGACTGATAAATAAATCAGATTTTCAATATATTAATTTACTCCAGTGATCACATTTTCTAGCTAGGAAACTCACTTCTTGCTATTTGAACTATATAAGAAAATTAATTATTGATCAAAAGGTTACTTGATGGTCATGGAATGAAAGAATAGAAAGCAGATCCTCTCAAGAGACTGCATCTACTTCATGAAGAAGGCTACTAAATTATTCCTACCTCACACAGCAGTGGACACTATCTAGGGGCCATATTTCTTGTAATTCCACAAATTATTATTTTTTAATTCTGAACAAGCATAAACTCATACTTCTGAATTTCACTTCTTTGTAAACTGACTTCTTATTCTATCCATTTTTCTACTGACAACTTGGTTTATTGATATTACATAATTGTTCATCCTGTATGTATTAATACAGTTACCGGAACCAGAGACATTAAGCACTTTTTTGATTTTTCTCCCATGGATTAATTTGCAGAGGTTCACTTGTACTTCAAATTATTTTGAATGATCTCATACTCTTCCAACCAAATATGTGAACTCTCTTCAACATTAAATTTTCCATTTCATCTGAGCAAAATCTGTTGTCTCTTTATATTAGATATTCTTAGGAGAATAATGTTATCATTATCCTCTTGTATTCCACTGTTCTTTTTGTTCTTGTAACTTAGCATTTACAAAATTATCAGTTCTTTCTGAGCAATATCATGTGTTCCTTTTTTACCATTCTAATAATTATTGTTACCTTACATCAGAATCTTCATATATGTTTCCTCAACTATTAAATATTACACAAACATTTATCAATTTATTTGTTATTTAGTTCAGTTATTCAAAAAGTACTTAGTGAACTGTTGTTTTATGCCAATAACCAGTTTCGGCCTTGGAGATACTGCAGTAGATGGCACAAAGCAACCTATCTTAACCAGGATAAATTCTACTGCAGAAATAGAAAAGAGCACTTACTAAGAAAATAAACATGTTTTTATACTTTAAATATTATGAAAAAGTAAAGTTGGGTAATGTTAAAGAACATGGAGAAGTCCTATGATAATTTAGTTAGGTCATCAGGGAAGATCTTGTAAAAGTGAAGTTTCAGCAGAGATATAAATGAGATTGGAAAATATGTGTAATAGCATTTCAAGCTTTAGAAAAAGTTAAAGAAAAAATTAAAATGTTTGAGAAATACCAAAAAAGACAATTTCAATTCAAGTAGCTATAACATCACAAGAAGGAAACAACACTTTAAAAATGAGTCTTAGACTTAGGTAGGGGCTGGATGATAATGACTCTCTGTAGGTCATACTACAAAGATTTTGGATTTTACAGGTCTGGGAAATCACTGCAGTGTCATGAACTATAAAACACAACTTGATTGATATTTCAAATGACATCTTATGTGTTCAGAATACATTATTTCAGAAAGCAAAATATGAAAGTGAGATGATTAGATTTAGGATAACTTTTGAAGGAGTAAAATTTGCTCTAAAATGAAATGTTAGACAAAAATAATGAATCACGCTAACTTTTTCAGGCCAAAACACTGAAATTTTAATTTAATTAGAATTAGGAAGAATGGAGGAGAAGCTTTTCAAGGAGACCATCGTTTTAAGTGAGATTAATTTATAGATTTAGTTAAGTTTAGCAGATTTTGAATCAGTAACTTGAATGAAGTAAAGACTTCCTGACATATCAACTCCCTTTATAAAACAAAATTAACTGTTACTTCCAAATTCAATCATAGACAAAGAGGTAATTAGAAATGCTTCATACTACTCTTACTAGAACATTATTGAATCAGAAGCGAGAATCTAAACTATAAGGAAACTTGAAATGTTTGAGCAGATATATTTTACGTATGTATCTTGGTGTAGGTCATAACACAGAAGTAATGAAGTAATTAAAGAGTGTAGCACCATGTTTGATATTTGCTATCATGATAATAGGTGGATGATGCTGCAATTGTGAAGGACTTTCCAATTTTAAACAATATAAAGAGGTTCTGGAATGATGCAGGCATGAAATCATTGCCTTAATCCCTGGGATGTCACTGAGGCTCTCTGATACACAATGAGAGCTGTAATTTAATGAAAACATTTTGACTGAGTTAGGAATCTCTCCAAGGTGTGACAGTTGAACTTAGTTATTAACTTAAATACCTTGGGAGAAGTCCAAGAGATTAATAAAGCTATGGCTGTGTTTGGATATATGCTCTTCAGGCATGACTATGAAATTCTTATTTAGCCCCTGGCCCCTTCTCCTCTGGCACTGTTTCTCTGCTATGCTTCCTCACTGCCACAAACCTTTAGCATGTGGCAAGTCAGTTTTCTCACTGCCATTTATCAAAGAGGCTGCCTTTCTTCCAGTGAAGGCATTTGGTCCATTCATCAAAGATAAGGTTGCTGAGTTTGTTTGCAGTTGTTTCTTCATCTTTTAATCTGTTGCACTGATCCTTGGGCCTGATTTTTGCCCATTCCATGATGTTTTTATACAACAAGTTGGAATAGATGGTCTTTATCTCAATCTGATAAAAGTCATTTATGAGAAACCAACAGTCAAAATCATACTAAATGTCAAAAGCTAAGAGCTTTCACTCTAAAATCAGGCACAAGACAAGGAGGTTCATTCTCACCACTTCTCTTCAATATAGTTCTGGAAACATTAGACAGAGCAATTAGACAAGAGAGAGAAATAAAAGGAATAAAAATAGAAAAAGAATGAAATTATTACTATTTGCAGATGACACAATACTTTACATGGAAGATCCCAAAAACTCCACCAAAAGATTTCTAGATTTCATAACCAAATTCAGTCATGTAACTGAATCAATAGCATTCCTGTACACTAATAACAAATTCACTGAGAGAGAAACTAGGGAAACCAGACTTTTCACAATAGCATCCAAAAAATGAAATATTTAGGAATCAATCTAACAAAGGAAGTTAAAAAAAAACACCTTAACATTGAAAACCACAGTGCTCTGAAAAAAAGGAGGTCAAAAAAAATAATAGAAAGCAGGAAAGATATTCTTTCCTTTTAGGAAGAACCAACATAGTGAAAATGGTCATAATCCCAAAAAGTTTATACAGATTTAATGCAATTCCAATCAAAATACCAATAGCATACCTCACAGCACTAGAGAAAACATTCCTAAAATTCACTTGGTACCAGAAGAGACCTAGGAAAGCAAAAACAATTCTGGGCAACAAAGGTAAGACAAGGAGCATCACAAACTCTGACTTGAAATTATACTACATCTTTTATTTTTATGAACTAATTCTTCTAAACAAGTAAAATTTATACATTAAATAGCAAATTTATTTTTACCAATTTAAATCAATCATGTTTATTTTATAAAAAGCTATTTATGCCAGTAAAATCTCCTTCTAACCAACAATTGAAAAATTATTTGAGGAAAGTAAATGAATATTTTTAATAAATTCTGAGCAGCAGAGTCTTTTTGAAAGAAAACAAGTCATTTTCAAAAGATGATTTCTCTTTAAGAGGACAAAAACGTTATTTTCAAACTGCCAACTTCCTTGTAAAACAACTTGGAGGAAGCTATTTTCACTATGATGACAAAATCTAGATGAAGATTACTTCTTCAGAAGAAAGCAATGTCCATGATCAGTTGAGCTCAGAACACTGAGTAGGTTACATTGAATTTCTGAAACAAAACTCCTCTTGCAGAAATCTGGAAGTGTTTGTGTTCTGACTCAAGGCTTTTGAATTACCAGAACTAATAAGCTGATGAATCATCTTTAACCAAAGCACACACAACTTTCATTATAAGATAGTTATCATGCTTTTTGACTTTGTGGGCTAAGAATTACTCAACACTTACATCCTTTTAAACAAAAATTAATATTGGAATTGAAAAAATGCACATGTAAATTTCATTTATTTAATCTTGAGGCCCTGTTTCACTGTATTCATGATATCATAAGAGGAAATCAAAAGTGACGTCCAAATGTGAATGCACATAGTCACAATAAAATTTCTGCTGGTTAAACATCACAGAGACTAGTACAAGCGGAGGTCATCAATCTTGTCACTAGAATTCTAAGGTTCTGAATCCAAATGTGAAAATCTAGGTGTGTTATTGTATACACTTCTCAGAGTTTTATTTCTTTTTTCTTTTTTTCTTTTTCTTCTTTTCTTTTTTTTTTTTTTTTTGCGGCACCAGGGATTGAACTCACAATCTCTTGCTTGCCAGGCAGGCAGGCCGCTGAGCTAAATCCCCAGCCTTTCAGAGTTTTATTTCTATATGGCTTGTTTCCCTGGTTGATTTTCCAAATTGAGTGAGAAACCTGAGAAGGAATTGCCTAGAGATGTTTATGTTGATAGTCACTTTTATTGTTTCTCTTTTTAATAACTGGAAAAGTTATGTTACTTTTATCTACACATGCAAACCTGCAGCTGATATCACATTTATGTTCAAACTCTACTTCCAAAATTTGAGAATAAGTAATTTTTATTTCATGTTTTGATTTCGAAACTGGAATCCAATTTGTAAAATTATGTAGTCTAAAGACCTGTACATGCAATCATATGACTTTAAGGACCTCAAAAATATTGGTTAGAATAAAGCACACTTTTTGAGTAAGTTTATTTGTTCCTTTACTTGAGAAATAATTGTTGAGTTCTTGCCTATGTAGTGAATTGTTTTAGTTGATTAAAACTGAGATATGAATTTGACAAAATCTTTACTCAGCAAACTTACATTTTAACAGGGAAAATATATGAGTTAGTATTAATACCTATGTAACACCATTTTAAAATGAAATAACCAATATAAAAAGACAAATGTTTAGATAATTATAGTTTTTAGTAGGATTTTTAGAAAAGATTTTCATAGAGGGAATTTGGGTTAAGACTTAAAAATAAGAACCATTGAAAAAATACTGATGGGAAAATATTCCAGACAGAAAAAAGCCACTGAAAATTCCTTTAATTTTTAACATGTTTGGCCATATTTAATAAGCTAGAAGGCTAGAACTTTGATAATAAGTTCACATTTGGTAATTTTAATTTTGGTGAATATTTTAGTCAATATTTTTATGTTGATACAGTCTTTTCTAAAAGTAGTACATAAATATAAATCATGTAAAATTTAAACCATTTATCTCTCCAAATTACTAGTTTTATATTTCGATTATTTGTTAGATGATTTGGAAAATATGCATTGCAATTTTAAATATTTTGTGGTGAGGAATGTGAGGTTTTTGAGAATTTATTGGAAATTACTTATAATATGCTTTATCATGATGTTCACATAATCTAATGACTCTTTTTATAGATCTGCAATTATGTTCAAGAAAAAAAATACACTAAAAGTCTGTGTCTGTTCAAATTATTTTGTGGTAGAACAAGTTGCAAAGATCTGATTTTTTCAAACACTTCTCCAGAAATCAGTGTTTTTAGATATTTAAAACAAGTTTCATGTCCATGTGTTTCACTAGCTTCAAGATCTCAAGAAAATAACAGAATGTATAATAGAAAGTCATAACAGAATGTTTGTCTTAAGGGGTGCATATTTTCTGGTAGCTGGCAATGTACAAACTGGTGGTATTGTAGTGACAGAAAATATAGGAAACCTTTAGGTTTGTGAATTCATGTTCATACTTTAAATTTACCATCATCAATACTTTTCATATTGTATAGAAATAAACAAATATATACATAATTGAATTCCTGTCTAGAAAAGTAAAACAGCAAGATTCATAGATGATGGTCAGAAGTATTTTATATATTGTTTTTCCATAACTGTCATTTGAAGTATTTCATGAGGAAATACTTCTATCTTTAGATTATTTTTTTTTAATCTTGACCCATTAAAAGTTGTAGATTTGATTTAAAGCATAGTGTAAAACTCAGATATACCCATAAAGGTATCTAGAACCATACAGCAACAAATATATTTTACTTCACCTAATTATACTTTCATAACTTAATCTTCTGTTGGGATCTATGGCAAAGAAAATGTTGCTTCTTTCCTGCCTGTTCATCTACCCGATCTACCTCTTGTGCTAATGAAAATCAAAACATTTAAGAGAGGAAAAGATAATTGGAAATCTCTCAGAAAATATCTTGAATCTATCAATGTGGTGTGCTCAATGAGTTCTACAGATATGTAAAGATGATTCTTTTTATTCTGGGGATTTCTCAATTATGCTTTTCAGAACTCAGTTGATTCATTTTCCTTGAAAATGTCAAGTTTTTTCACTTGGCCTTTTAATTTAGTGACTAGATCCACATAGGTTGCATGTTCAGAAGTCTAAGTGACGTCCCTGCTACCCTGTCGGATCATCTTGAATGACCTCAGATAAGTTGTCTTAGATATTTCTTAAAGATTTAAAGACAAGAAATTGCTTTTCAAAAATACTTCTACAAAAGTGTTATTCTTATACAGTAACAACTCTACTATATAAACAAAGAGAAAGTAAAATCACCTGTGCTTGTAGTTTCTCCAAGTGGAAATCCAGGAAGTTGTCGGAGCTCTGGTAAACATACATCAAATTCTTTTACCCATTCTGCTGGACTCTCACCTACAATGCAAAGAATTGAAACGCTCGTCCCCTACCTCAATTTGAGGTACCCACATTGAATCACAGTGCTAGGAAACCCTTGTGCATGTCGTCTCCTTAAACACTTTGAATTATTCTTATAGTAAGATGTCCAGTACATTCTATAGTATCTTCATTCAAATGCTGTCATCACACGTTAAAAAGAATTTTATTTATTTATCATATATATCTTCTGGAAAGAGTTAATATAATTTACAACAATAAAATGCAGTGAAAGACTGGGCACAGAGACCATACATGAGATCGATGCAATTTTGAATTTCTTCACCACCTATTGTTTTCAGTCTCTGTGTTCTGAAATTGATTTCAAGGTAAGAAATATGATCTTATTTACTATCTTTATAAGAATAAACCATTGACCAACTCAGGAAATAAATCTTTTTCTCATTCTTGGCATCTTGGGGAATGTAAAGACACAATCCTCAGACTATAACAAAGGATCCCTTTATTTCAATCAATTTCATTATCCTGCTATAATATCTGTGCAGTGTTTTAATACATACATTTAATTCTTAATTCAGTCAAAATTTCTCAAAACATTATAGCATTAACCAATCATCTCTAATATCTTAAGCATGTTCTAGTTCAAACAAATCCATTTTCCAATGGAGGATGTAGCTCGGTAAAGCAGTGTACTGTTATTTCAAAGAGCGTTAAAAAATTTAGACAAAACAAATGATAAAATCTATTTGTGACTCCAAGGAATTTCTGAAGAAATCATAAAATTAATTCATCAATTTGGTGGTCCCTAGAGGACCTGCAGTTCAATTTATTTGAAGAATGAATAGAGAAATAGGTCCAAAGTTAAAATGTGAAAAGTTGTTCCTGGAAAATGTATTTGGAATCCTTTTCATGTGAGTTCTAATAGAGATGAAACAAGAACATGACTACAGCTCAATTTCAGTTTGCACTGTTTTCAATCTCATAAATGGAAACTTAAAGGGAACTACATTTTATGAGTAATATTCAGATTTTTGGGGGAAAGGCAGGGGCCTATAGATTACCAATGAAGTCAGAAAGATTTGTTAGTACAGCAAGTACAGCACCTTGAGAAGGTCTGAAGCAGAGTGTTCTTCCTGCTCCTCAAAGTCAGGGCAGCAGTCTTCAAGCCTAGGGTAGATGGCAGAGCTTGGGTCAGTGACTGGAACATGGGACAAAAGCAGGAAGTTACCTGACTTTAAACCTAGAAGTCAAGTTAGGGTCCTGGGAGGAACTTCGAGCTAACATAAAAATAATAATAATAGTAATTTTTTAAAGGTGAAAATGAGGAATATTTTTACTGATACAATAGAAAATATTTGTGGCCTCATTTTGATTAAAGGCTACCAGAAATGAAATGCACATTTTCCTTAAGATATTAAAGCTTAGAAAAAGTATCTCATTCATGTTTTGATAACCATCATCAGGCAAAAATAACATCAAAATAATAAATAATAGTGTAGGCAATTGTGTTAAACTAGGAAATATAATTTTTTTATAAGAATTAAATATTTTCTGTAAAGATTTTAGTTAAAATTGTGATATTAGAAAAATTCTCATATTTGTGCTAATGTACAAAGGATTCATCAGAAATTTAAAACTTTACGTCTTATATCACTTAATACTAACACATTTTCCAGTGGTCTTCTTTTTCCAGATGATTCCACAGTGTTTTTTTTTTAAAAAGAATATAAAAACAATAAAAATGACAGAATTTCAAAACAAGATGATAGAAAATTAACATTGGTTATTATATTGCATAGTATGTTCAAAACAGTTGCTCAGATTACCAGATATAGTCAAGCAAAATTAATCAAACAATATAAGCACTAACTGTTCTTTTGAATTTACTAATATACTGAAAAGTACAATTATCTTAGCTATCTTGTATTTGTATGTATATATTTTTTCTTCCTTCTTTTGTGATTTCCCCCATTCCAATTGTTTTTTGCTCTTGAGTAATTTCTTTCCCTTTCACAATGTCTGTTGTACCTTTTGGATCTTATTTACTATTTCAGTTTCTTACACTAGGAAGACAATACAATGTTTAACTCATGCAAGTCTGATTTATTTCATTTATGAGTATGGTCTTTAGTTGCATCCATTTACCTATAAAAGCCTCAACTTTATCTACACAATGTTATTTTCTGAAATATATC
>RJWT010000113.1:0-92561 GCA_004365215.1 Cuniculus paca
CTACTCAGCTATGAAAAGTGACATATTTGAGACATCTGTAGAAAAATGGATGAACCTGGAAAATATTATGTTAAGTGAAATAAACCAGTCACATTAGTTTAAATACCATATGGTAGCTCTCATTTGAGTTAACCAAAGTACAAGCAAAGAAAATGATGAAAGATGGATAGAAAGGGATGAGGAGATGAACCTCTTAGAATGAAGAGGTGGTTTAAGTGAACAAAGGCAAGGGATAAGGAGGAAAGTAAGGGCAAATCAGAGGAATACAGATGTGCTATGTAAGGGAATCTAATACCTCCAATCAATATGATCACTATACTCCATAACATGAGCTACAACAAATAATATCAACAAGTACTAAAAGAGGATAGGGGAACCTGAGCTGGCCGTGATGGCTCACGCCTGTAATCCCAGCACTCGGGAGGCTGAGACAAGCGGATCGTTGTGAGTTCGAGACCAGCCTGGGCTACAAAGTGAGCTCAAGGTCAGCTGAATGGCATAGTGAAACCCTGTCTCAAAAACAGGGCTGGGGATCTAGCTCAGCGGTCTAAGCGCCTGCCCGGCAAGCGCAAGGTCGTGAGTTCAATCCCCGGTCCCCGGTGCCGCAAAAAAAAAAAAAAAAAAAAAAAAAAAAAAAAAAAAAAAAAAAAAAAAAAAAAAAAAAAAGAGGATAGGGGAACCTGAGGAGGGCAGTGAGAGAGGGGAGGGGAAGGGGATTAATAAAAGAAACAAGCTATGATATGTACATGTATTTAATTCCCAAGATGATTGCAAATTACATGAATTGCAAACACATTCTAATACAATAAAAAAAAATCAAAAAGTATATGGGAATGAAATTGATTTTTGAATATTTATTTTATGTCCTGAAAATATAAATTTTTTATATTTTACTAGTATATTAATGGATTCCTTTGGAGTTCCTATATTTAAAGTCACAACATCTTTAAATACAGGTTTATTTCTTGCCTTCCAATATGAATGACATTTGCTTATTCTTCTTGCCTGATTATCTTGGCTCTCCTCTATGGTAGGATGTAGAATATCAGTGGCAACAGTGAATTGTTTGAATCATTTTTTGAGCTCAGGAGGAAAGCACTCATTCTGTCACCACGGAGGAAAATGTTAGCCGTGGGACAATTACAGATATTTCTTAGCAAACTGAGAATGCTTGTTCTATTTCCAGTGTGGGGAGTACTTTTATCAGGAAAGAAGGTTGAATATTTTTCTGTTACTACTGAAATGACCATGTGCTTTCTTTTTTAATTCAATTAAGATGATATGTTAAATCAGATGATATTCAAATATTGAATCAACATTGTATCCCAATCCAAATCTCAACTGTTCATGGTATATGACTTATTTTATATGTTGCTGTATACAGTTTGATATTATTTTGTTAAACACTGGGGATTTTGTATTCATAGAGATATGTTTGTAGTCTTCTTGTGATATATTTGACTTGACCATCATGGTCATATTAGCTTCATCAATGCAAGAGAAGCCTTCCTTCTTTTTTTTCCTTTTAGAAGAACTTGTAAAGAATTTGTATTTTTAAGCATACAGAAATTTGGTAATGAAGCTTGTGTCTACGGATCTCTGTGATCTGCTAAAAGTCATTTTGCCTCGTGTTGTTAACATTATTTTGAATTTTAAAGAAGGCTTCTTTCTTTTTAATTCCATGATTCCACACATAGACTACAAAAAAACAGTTTAAAAGCTGTAACAAATATGATAAGAAGTTCTCGTTTTGTCATGAATTACTGGAGACATATAGGAATCAAAGTAATAAATTCCATTATGTTTATATCTGAGCTTTAGGCTATGTATAATTCATCTTAGTGCTACCCAAAATTTCATTCATTTTATTATTGGTTGATGGCAAGATACTGACAATTCCTTTCCACTAGTTTTGAATGTGAAATGAAGCACTTATATGACAATCTATTTCAAGGATTTAAATAATACATCACTTCTAATTCAGTAAGAATATATTAAAGTGGGACATTCAAAAATGTAAAATATTTGTAGTTTAATGAGATAATTGGGCTTTCTCACACCATGAGATAAATGTATACTTTTGCATTTTTACAAGATTTTTGTAGTTGTTAATCCTGGTGTTAGAAAATAGTATATCATTGCAGTTCATTCTCTATACAATGCTCCACATATCACACGAAATAAGATCACCAATGTGCAATCACTACTGACACCACAGAGAATGTATTATGAACTAGATTCCCATTTTCTCTCACACTAGTCTGCTTGCAGATTATTAAGTGTCTCACTTGACAATTTTCTCCTGTGCCTTCCTCTCTTGCTTTTAACATGACAATGCGTGCTTACATTTTCTTTTTGTTTTTACAAAAAAATACTACTGAGCTTGACTTAAACAATGATTTGAAATACATGGCTTTCAGGGTTTTGTTTGATCATATTGCTTTATTTTCTAGCTTATTATGGAAGCTCTCAGTTTTACTATGAAGTTCTGAGTTTGATGGCAGAACCATCAAAACAAAGAAGACAAAAAGTACAAGCGTTTGCAGTTAGTTCAAACAAACTTTTGGGAGTACATCATGAGCACTAATCAATACAACACTCATCAAAACACACCTTTATCCAGGACAAGCTTAAAGATACGATGTGATGTTGCCTTCCAGGCAGCAGAAGTCTGGAATTCAGAAGAAAGATCAGAAAACAGGAAAGAGTTGCAGTGAAAACAGTGAAAGTAGACATTACAAAGAAAGAATAAGTAAAAAGGAAACCCTTAGAAACTCTAAAAATTAAAGGTACATGGAGGAACAGAATAAACTTAAGCAAGATTTGCATACTCACAGTTTCACGAAAATAGACTCACTTTTCTGAGACCTTAGAGTCCTCCACTGTCTCAAATTTACATATAATACTCTAGACAGGAACCTGAGAGTGACTTAAGGAAGATTAACCTCATATACATACAAGTTTTCAACTTTTTCTTCCCAATTAATTGGTACCTCTTTAAAAAAAACCTTCCAGGAGTATATAAGGCAGACAGATATCTTTCCTCAGCTGTTCCCTGGATATAGTCTATCTCTGTCTCTATCTCTATCACTACCTCTATCGCTATGTCATCTGTATCTCAATACATATGTGGATTTCCCAATAAAACTCTTGTGTATCCATTTTGGCCATGTCTTTGTTAAGTACTGGTTATACTCTGATAAATATGATTTTCTTTGCTGGTGTAAACTCATGTTGCTGTCTATAGAACTGTATGTGACAGAACTGTGCCTTAGCTGTTAGGAGCAATACAGAATCCATGGGTCACATGTGACTACTGAATAGTTAATATGGAACTGGGACAACAAAAATTTTAATTTTAATTTTTAATTATTTTAAATATAAATAGTCAGAAGTACCTAGTTAGCACTACATAGGAAAGCAGAGCTCTAATCTCATGTCAAACTCCTGTGGAGATCCCATAATCGAGGGTACTGAATCCTCAACTAGGTTGCTTGCTGAAGCGGTGTTCATTTAAACTCCATTAAGATTCATATGCAAGAACGAAAGGAGGCCAAGAAAAAGAATTCAACAATCTCTCTCTGTGTTAAGTAGAATATTGCATATTTATTTTTGTGTTATTTATATTTAGGGAGTAAAGTAACTGTTAAGAGTTAGCAACTGATGAAATTAAAGCAATCAAGTCCAGTCTATATTGGACCTCAATGTCTTGAGCTTTAGTGCTTTTTAATGAAGTCAGAATTGTGATTCAATACTCAATAGTCAATCTAAGCCTAAAAGTCCATTTAATTATATAATTTATAATTCTTGTTGTATCTATAAATAATGTCATCACATGAGTTTCTAGCAATAGAATTATTGATCTATAAGATAAGACAGACTGATTTATGTCTGCCTAAAATATCCAGGAAGTTGATATGACAACAATAATTTATATAAAATATCTGTGGTCTCAGAATACTGTACCATTAAGATTGATCTCCCACTTTCCTTCTGAAAAATTATTTTTAAAAAACTAATGACATCTTTTCAAAGAAAAAACAAACCAGAAACTTGGAAGTTAGGCAGGGGATTCCTGGTAGCAACTGTTATTTTAATCTATTAACAGTAGATAATACTTCACTGTAAGAAGAGCTTACACAAGTATTATTGTAACAATACACTCGCTTTGCATGGACCAAGTATATATTTCTGGGAATTATTTTCAAAAGAAGACAACTGTCAGGAAACCACGCCAGAATCTGTCTTTTTCATTTTCCACTAAAGTTATGTTGCAACTTACGAGTACTGTGAAAATGGAAAAATATACAAAAATTCCATTACTGTGTCCAGGAAAACAGTATATAATCATCATCATGTTTCATTCATTTTATATGGAGTAATGCAGAGCCAAGAATTAGAATAAAAAACTGCTATGAATCATTATGTTTTATCAAATTAAGTTCATTTATGTGATTGTGTATCAAAATTTAAGAATCGAGATGTCTCCTGAATTTTGAAATGGGTACATTATTTTTAAAAAAGTTTTGTATGTGATATCCTAACTTTTCTATAGACATTCAAGACATTCATACCTTGTGGGGCAGATGAAGCATATTACTTTGAGTTATGGTATGTCAGCATTGATAATACTCAACTTCCAGAACTAAATTTTATGTTGTATACATTATTTCTGTGTTTGAATGAACAGAAGAGGGAGAAAGGAAAGAAGGAAAGAAGGAAGAAAGGAAGAAGGAAGGAAAGAAGGAAGGAAGGAAGGAAGGAAGGAAGAGAGGGAGGAATGAAAGGAGGGAGGAAGGGAAGAAGTAAGGGAGGAAGGGAGGAACTAAAAGAGGAAGGGAGGGAGAGAGGAAGGGAGGGAGGAAGGGAGGGAGGAAGAAAGGAAGAAAGGAAATGAAGTAGGCTGTAGAGCCTAGAACTGCATTGGAAATGAACTAAAGCGTGGAGTCATTGCATACCAGAAGAGCTACTGTGACTGTCAGGAAATGCCAGCTCTGAAATTATGATGTGCTGAGATGACAGCAATAGGTTGGAGCCAAGAAGGTTCACATTAGATGCAAATTTTTCTTGAAATTAATCACCCATCTTAGTTCTCAACGTATAGTTTATTGTACCCTGGATTGTGAATGGGGAGGACAGAGCCTTTGTCTGTATTAATGATGACTGTATTTATAGATTTTACCAGATATATTACTTCAGACATAACAAAATGTACTGAATGATTAATATTGGCTAAATATTTCCTATTATGTGAGTGTGGAAGGCAGTGCAGGTAAAAGGGAATAGACTAAGAATTTTTTGAATAGAACATCTTAATGATATGTAAGAAATCTTGAAGGCATTGGTATTTAATCTAATTTTTATGACTGTAAAGTAGCTATAAAGGAAGTGCAATTCAAGTAAAGAAGTATTAAAACATCACATCCTCAATCAGCTTCTCCTTATTTTCTTAAACATTACTATCCTGATACCCTGTCTTTAGCTTCCCATTTTCCAGATACTGAGTGATACAGAAAGACCATTATCCACAGGCATTCACTTACATTCACTCACGTCCTCTTAGATTTGGTCCCTGAATATCACATAAACTCATACTAATAAATAATTAAAATAGTAGTAATGAACTAATGGGAATAAGATCTTCCAATAAAGTAAAGCAATATGATATATTACTATCAAATCACCCTCATTAAGTATTAATTGTTTATATAATCCACATTAGCCATTATTAGTATAATTTAAGAAAACTATAATAAATTACATACAAATTACTGTTATTAAATACTTAATAATCTGTGACACTGCTATTTTTATATATGAAGAGATAAGTACTTTGTAATACTTTCTCAGCACATCTTCCTATGCTCTCTGCTAAAAAACAGTAGTGTTATTTTTTTAATCCACATTATCTAACACCCAAATTCTCATTCCCACCTAATAGCTATAAAATCAGATTATCTGTGATCATTTGAATTAACATTCAGAGATTATTCTAGAGAAATCAGTATTCCTGGATTGACAGAGATATTTGAGTACCATTCTCTTCTTTTTAAAAATTCTTTCTAGTACATATTTCCTACACATGATGAGCACATTCATAATAGGGAATTTGTACCTGTTCAAAATAGGTCTTGAGTCTTCTCTTTTTTTCCCATTTCCCTTCTGCTCTAAACTCTTCTTCCTCTCCGCATTTACAAAAGCTTTTTTCCCATTTTTCCCTTCACCTTTTTAATAATTCCTTTTCCTTTCCTGCCCTTCCTCCACTCTTCTCTTTGTTCCCTTTCTCACTTGAACATTTTCTTGCTGCTTCCTAATACCTGTCCTCCATTTCACTCCTTATTTACCCTTTGAGTTTCTTACACAAGAGAAACAATGTGATATTTAAGCTTGTTTCATTCTCTAAAACTTGTACAATTATACTAACCTCTCCCTTGCATATTGAAACTTCACTGAGCGTGTTCTTCATTTCACTTCCCCTAGGACAAGCCCACAAACTCTGCCTACTCTATTTCAAATTTCAATTGCAAAGCATAGTTTCAGCAATATTTATAATTACCTGTAAAACATTGCAATTTTTAAGATTTACTGGTGGATATATTTGAATGGCCTTGTTTAGATCTACTCTTGCTTAAGGCTAGGTAAAAAATAATGATTTTTCAATAATTCGAATTGAATCGTTTGTTTGGTGCAAACTTTATGTTTGTAAACTGTTCCTGGATAATAATCATAATATCTACTTAAAATTATTTTTGTAAGGGTTAATTTACAAATTCACTAGAGATAATTTCATGGTTCAAAGTTTTCTGTATATGAAAGGTTGCTCTTTATTTAAGGAAAATATTTCAAATTTAGTGTCTGTCATAGGACTTGTGCTGAATCATACATTGAAAACTATTCTTAATGCATGGAGTGACTGGAACTGATTCTCTGAGAATTGGCTAGCATTCTGTCTGAGTGTATTCTTCTCTTTCAACAAGAAAATTAGATATAAAATACAGATTTACACACTGCTCATGCCAACAGTAAAAATTAATAATAAAAACTCAACCATCTAGAATAAAGAAATCTATTCTTACTTAAAAACTGAACTATGCTTACAAGTTTGCAGACATGCACTTCCACAGGTTTACATAGTCTACATGTACATGAGTATTGTGTATATATTTCTATTCATTTTGTATTCTAAAATAATGTATTCTTTTAGGTAAGATTTTATCATTTTATCAGTACTGTGTGCTGAATTTTATTGACAATAAAATACCTTAAAAATGGAAAGAATAATGTCAAGAAACAAGAAGTCTTGACTTAGTGCCTTTTTTATCAGTTTGATAAATTTTAGTTCTTGCAAAACTTCTTCACCTCAATTTTGTTCTTCGGTTTTCCTCTTACGCAAAATGGGAGTAGTAAGTCCTACTACAAGGAATTTTTTATAAAGATTAAATAAAATGGTACCTATGTAATTCTTGGAAGATTAAGTGGCACATTATAAGAACTTAACAAATTCAAGCTTACTCCACTCTTGGCTTATAGAGAAATCAATGCCTGATATAAGACCTAGTTTCTGGTTCACAGAAATATATACTCAATTGATACAAAAGTCAAAGGATAATCACAGGAGAAACTGAAAAGCCTTGCAAGCAGAAAAAAATGTTATGTTATTGTCAATGGAGAGATGAAGGGTGCTCTCTGATTCAAGAACTAAAGCCAAAAGAAACTATTCTAGAATAGTTAATAGTGGCTCCCTGGTGGAGGGCTGCAGTGAATGGACAGGATTTGGCTACATTAAAATAAGTAATAACTGAAGTCACACAGAAGAAAATTAAGCTCCTGTTTTTATATTGCTCTTCATTTTCCAATCACTTTTGCCTATAGAGAATTAAAAGCCAAATTGTTCTTTAAAGTGTGGAATGGTTTGCAGGACTTGGTGGTGTCTTCCTGGGCTACAAAGTGAGTTCAAGGAAAGCCCAAAATGCATAGCAAAATCCCATCTCAGAAACACAAAAAGTAAAGTAAAATAAAATAAAGTGAGGACAAGGATTGATTCCTTTGAGTGTTAATATTGGAGAAGTTCTTGGCAAATATTACATTTGTGGTTATGTTCACTCATTAATGGAGAACCAGACAAAGTAGGGAAAAGGCAGTGGAGGCTTCATGTTGATAACATACCTCTACAGATCATCCCTTATTGGCCCTGGTATGTATTCTTCCCTCAGGTGCACCTTATTTGCTGATGTTAGATAAACTTGTGCACATCTCAACCTCAGTTTCATCATCTGTAGAACAAAGTAGTTGCAATTCAGTGTCTGAATCCCTTCCAGTTTAATACACTTCGAGTATAAGCCCAGGTTTGTTACTGCCAACATTTCTTGGAGATCCAGTGAGCTGTAAAACAGAAGCCTATTAGAAGCGGAAGCACAGGAGAGAAGGTGAGCTAATTAGAAGAACACACACGACGGGGGAGATTTAATAAGAAACACCATGAGTCAGAAAACTGAAATTGAAAACCATGGAACCACTTCCAAATGAAAAGAAATAAATTTAAAAACATTTTATGATTGTCTCTACACAGTAAGCAAAAACATCTTTGCTCTTTATTTTGTTGTAACCACTGAGCAATATTTTAATTCACCATTAAATCATCTCTTTCTACAATTTTCCAGGATACTTTTTTTCCCTCCACTAGGATACTGTCTTTTAGTTAATAAATTAGTCAGGCTAGAATTAGTCTATTTGGTCTCTGAAGAATGAATTAGAAGTTGCTATCATTGTGAGAAAAGGGGAGATCCCTACCTTTTAGCCATTTCTCTCTTTCTTAGAAGAGACTTTGAAACTATTTATAAAACCCCTCAAAATAGTACTTAAGTACCACTCAAGATTCTAATAAAAATTACTCAATCACTAAATGCAATTATTCATCAGAGGAAGAGGACTGAACTTTGATGTACTATACAAATACTCTCTCTTTACTCTACACCTTCAATTATCATGTAAAACATGTACATTGCAATTGCCTCATTCATGCAATACACTCGATTAAGTGTAAAGGAAGTGGTAAAACTCATTCAGTGATCAATATTCTCATTCAGGTTTTCAGAGTCTGAATAGTAGTTTTGCATTTGCCATAAGATAAACTTATAGCTCAAGTTTTTATGCTATTTTTAAATTTTAATATTCATAGATACAATGAATATAAGGCAAAGAACTCACATATATAGTTTTCATCTTTAGAAATAGTGTTACTGGTCTCTTATTGTGTTTAAACCCCTCAACTCCTATGTAGGTATTTTGAGGTGGGATCTTTCTATTGGATTCTCTTAAGTGAAGTGTCTGGTTTACATTTTGTTTTCAGGTTCCAGGCACTCTGATCTTTGGTCTTATCTTCCTATTTGACATTATAAGAGTTCATACTGGATTTATTCTCCACCAGCTTTATGCCAGGGTCTGAACAGAATCAACAACAAAGCAGGTTAAAGAAAAAAGGAGTTATGTATGGCTGCCTCCTGTAATTGAACTGGGGTGATTAGGTCAGATGAGTAGGTTAATTGCACTACTCACAGTGATTCAAGGGCCCAAGTTCCTTTTAGAAAGTAATAAGATACACAGGTAAATATCATTATTAGATGACTGAAGCTGACTTATTACCTTATCTAGTTTCTAGAAAGCAAGAAAAATCAAGAAGGAATGGAAAAAGTAGTGTTTAAGCCTTGAACTGCTACTCGTTACTTCCTCTCAAATTCTATTGTGGAGGTGCTTGGGAATACTACTGGGAGGAAACTTGGGCTAGACTGAAATGCCAAAAGACTACACCTACTGACACACATGTGTAAAATGACCCCACTAATTGTAAATATTAACAACCAGGCATATGAATAAAGTCGGCTAGGCAGAGCAAAACCTCCATTTAGGGCAGCCTCAAAACTGACTTCAGATGATATGATCAGAACAACCATCCACCCAGCAGACTAAATTTCAGAAAGGAGATTAGCTTTTGGAAATAATGTTCCCATAGCAGGTTACCATTCCCTCTGAAAGATGTAAATCTGTAGACAAGAAGTAGTCTCACGGATTCTATATCAGAGTAAGTTAGTAGCAGTAAGTGTATTCTGGAAACAGCCTAAACGGGAAGGAATTGGGCATTGTTTTCTGATTTATCAGACTGATAGGCTCCCTCTCTGAGGTTTATATACAGAGAATGCCCTATTCCATTTGATCTATGGGGAATGATTTGCCATGAAGCCTCTAAGTAAAAATATTTAAGAGGAGGGGAATTGAATAACTAGTTCTAAGATAACAATATACAATATATTAACTAGCGTTAATTTCCTACTTTTTTTTGAAATTCTGTATCATTTGTATCCTTTTTTTTATGTTTTGCTTTTTAAAATTAAAAAAAAATTTAGAGAAAAGATTTGGTGCAAATTGGCTACCATAGCTATACAGGAAATTTATACGTAAAAGTAAAAGGAGACACACAGATGAATGCAGACTTCAGGAAAGTAGCTGGATCCTGGGTGGAATGATCATGAATTAAATTTTTTGCTATAGGACTGTGGCTGAGGGACAGGAGTGACTGTTTGAGGGAACCTATCTTGTAAAGCAAGGCAAGGCACATAGGCAGGAGTGGGAATGATTTGCCCCTGGAGTGAAACTCAGGATATGGAGCCTTTGTGAGTAAACAGTGGAGATGAAGTTTATAAAGGGAGAAGGGATTTGAGACTGAATGTAAGTGTTAGAATTATCTCTATGGAAACCATTTGAGGTGCTATTGGCCTGTGTTCCTACTAGGCCACAGCATTTAATGTGACTCCCTCTTGATAGAAGTTGTGTATGTGTGTGTGTGTGTGTGTGTGTGTGTGTGTGTGTACGCATGTGTGGATGCACGTGTACTTATGAGAGTGGATTGTGGATCTGTTAAGGTGCATTGTTTCTCTTAGGAATTGAGGAAAAAGAAAGGACAAATGAAATCTCCATTTTTATTAATTATGTATTCTGACTTTTGTATCATGCTCATTTACTTTTATGCAAATTTCTCTTAATTCCTACAAATGGAAAACTAATGTACATTTCTTTATTTCCCAAATGAAGTAATTAAAGTAGATAGAGGTTGAGTTATGTGACCAGGTCATTTTGGAGTCAGAAAATTATTGTCTTTTGGTGCCAAAGATGATGCTACATCAATTACAGCACATGGCCCATGCTTGTGTCATTCACTCCAATAACCTCATCTGCAAGAAGAAATGTGTAGCTATTCTGACTATGAATGTAATATGAACAATGGAAACAAAGACAATGAAACTGAGTCCTGAAAACAAAAGCCAAGGAGAGGTGTACTTGTATACAAAAACAATCTCTAATTCTCATCAAAATTGTAGATCTTGTGCTAATATCATTTGGAGAATTTATTAGGTCCATATCTTGTACTCTGAGTAAGTACTTTGATGATAATAATACACAATGTATTATCTATTATTATTCTCTATTACTTTGTTATAAAATTTTTTCCATAAAATAATAAATAAATTATGGGTTTTCTTTTCAACTACAGATAGTGCAGCATAGAAAATATTTTAAAGACAAGTATCTCAAATTATCACTGAAATGACACTCTACAAATGACCGCTATCATACATTTGTACGTAATCTTGTCTCTGTTCAGAATACATCTGCAGTGTGTACAATAATAGCATGATGTAAATTGGAGGCAAGGGTAAAAAATCCTGCAATAGACACTGTTTCTGAGTTTAGATTGCAGAGATACTATATTATTCATGTATTTTTAGAATAATTAAAACTTTCTAAATATTTCAGGATGATATTGTAAAGAATATTTTAGCAACCATCCTTTTATAGATTGAACACTGTTTTTGGCAGTTCCGACACCTTTTGCATGCTCCTAAACCAAGTTCACACTGAACTTAACACCATGGCAAAGATTCAAATATTAATCGGTGAGATAGATGGCTCAATAGACACCTTGCCAATGAGCCATATGTTCTAAATCAGATGAAATATATGGATTATTCCTCAAGTACAAAAGCATCCTAAAATAGGGTATTTACTATAATGTTTATGGAGTCAGAAAATTGGGAAACAGTTATCAAACCTAATGAAGTGAATATAGATGATTTCTGATAAATATTGGACTGTGTCTGACCATGTAATTCTCCTAAGCATGTGTTTGCTAATTGATAAAGTGGCAATAATACCACCAATATAAGTATATGCTTTCTAAAGGTTACCAACATATTTTGCTCACATTTTGCTCTATTTGCATAACTTGGCTTTAAAACTTCTGACATATGAAAGGGTATATGATATTTCACAATGATTTCATTAATATTGGTATTTCAAATTATAAAGTCAGCTGAATATAACCTTTCTTGTATACAGTAGTTAAATGCTGTTGGTGAGGAATGTGTTCTGACCTCCACCGGATGCCTAAAAGTATGGATATTACCAAACCCTTTGTTTGCTGTGATTTTCTTAAGTGCTCTTTTTATTATTACTAGATAGTTCCATTGTTAATCTACCTTTCTATGTTTTATGAACTGGTGGCTTCTTTGCATTGCTACTTTTATACATGAGGTCATTATTAAGTAAAATAAATGTTACTTAAACACATCACTGTAATAGTACGGCAGTCAATCTGATGGCCAAAATGAGTACTAAGTGACCAGCAATGAGCAGATAGAATCAACAGTGTGAGTGTGCTGGACAAAGGGTTAATACACATCCTGGGCAGGACAAGGCAAGACAATTTGAGATATGATCATGCTATTCAGACAGAAAATAATTTAAAATTTATAGATTTTTTTATATCTGAAATATTTTCTTTAATATTTTCAGATTATGTTGACTGCATGTGATGAGAATCATAGGGAATGAAACCCTCATTGGAGGGTGGAGGACTATTGTATTTGTATCTAGTAGGAAGACATAAATGACAACATGCATTTAAGTCATTACTTGACTCTGAATTCTAATTCTTCTCTAGCTATAACCTTAGAGAAGTTTTTTTTTTTAATCTTTCTGTACTGCATTTTACCATGCATTAGATAAGAATACTAAAGGTGTTTACCATATAGAGTTTTTTTTTTTTTTTTTTTTTTCGGCACCGGGGATTGAACTCATGACCTTGCACTTGCCGGGCAGGCGCTTAGACCGCTGAGCTAGATCCCCAGCCCCACCATATAGAGTTGTTATCACAAGTTAATGAGCATAACGATCATATAACAAAGCCTGTCACACAATAAGATATATAATATTTGCATATTAGGCATATCATGCTTTTTCCCTGTGATAGTTTGATTAGAGATCATGGATCACATTCCTGACTGTCCATTAAATTATTTGGAATGTTTGCTAAAGTATGGGTGCACAATCCTGCCTACTAGAGCAAGACTACATACTAAAAATATAATGGAGGTCAAATGTATAACTTCAAATTTTCTAATATACATGTTAGGCAAAAGGAAAAAAAACAGCAAAATTAATTGTAATGACATATTTTATTTAACCCAATATATTCCAGATATATTTATTTTTAATGTATAACTATGTCATTAAATATGAATTCTTCACTAGAAATTTGTTAAAGAGAGCAAGAAAAATACTATTTAAAATTACTCCAATAGAGGAGAGCATGAACTCAATCTGAGTAGGGAATTTACGGCCAATGAGCAAAATGAAGTGACCAACAGATGGGAAATTACTAAAAGGAGACACCAAGGGTAGGGAAATTCTTGTGAAAGGGAGCCCAAGGACCTGTAAAATCAAAGGTGGAAGGTGAACTATGTATCAAGAGTAGCTCACTCTTGATGGTGAAGGGCTTCTTGCCAAACTGACTTAGCAAGACTGTTATTAAAACTGGGCTTAGCAGGTTAAGGATAGTACTCAAGGACAAGGTCTAACTGAAAAGTGACCTAAGAGTCTATGGAAAAAAATGGTCAAAGAGACAGTCTGTGTCTGTGTGTCAGTTAGTTTCAGAGTAAATATTTGAAATTCAATGTGTATTTTGTTCTTAAAGGACATCTCAGTTCACATTCATCACCTTTTAAGGTTTAATGGGGTCTTCTGGCTAGTGAATTCCAAATCAGATAATGTAGTCATAGAGAATTCAGCTTATCTGGGACCAGGCTCAGGCTTACCTACTTTTATTTTTAACTCCTGAAGTGATATATTGTGCAGTCTGATTTGAGAATGAAGGTTTAAGACATGTTTATGTGACAGTGTGTTATTCCTTGCTGCTTTCATGAACTTCTTGGCTTTTCTATACCCCCAAGTTATTCCAAAGAAAGTATCACTGAGAATCTCTTACTGCCTCTTGTCTTTCTATCATGTATAAAACTTTCCTGGGCAAAGAAGTGGCATATAAATTATATAGGAAAGATCTAATAAAAAAGCAGGACAGAGGTCATTTTAGAAGATCAACATTTCTTGAACTTTGTAAGTTCTGGCAATGAATTCTGTTGATATTTAGAGCCAAACACAAGATCTCAAAAATGAATAGGTGCTGGATATATAGCTCAATAACCAAGTGTATGCTAAGCATGTGCAAGGCCTTTAGTTCAATCTTCAGCAACAAAAATGAATAATGTCAAAGCTTTGTAAAAAAAAAGATAACAGTGTGAATTCACTCTTAGCTATGAAAGGCCTAACTCCCAACTGTATTTTAGATATATAAAATGTCCTTTTGAATAAATCTTCATAGAAATATGAGTTGTAGATTTAGTATACATTGTCTTACAGTCTTCCTAAGCTTCCACTAGTGATGTTAATGTAAACTGGTGTACGTAACAACACCACATGCAAAGCTGCCTTTTGCCTCAGAGTTGTAGTTACCTTGCTCAATCTCCAGCACAAAGACTGTTTTATATATGGGCTGCTACACAACTTTAAAAAAAATCACAAGAAAATGTAACTGTACACAAAAGCCATTAGTATTCCACAGGGAGGATTTGTGGTTTGTGTTTGAGGCAGCTCACATAAAACTCAAGGTCTTAGTACTCCTTTGAGACCTCTGTGGCCCCATGGTGACTCTTGAAAAGGCTTTTATTTCTTCAACATATGTAAATTGCAAAGGGTGAAGTCAATGTGATTTAAAGCTAACATCTCCTTAAGAGCTCAGAGGAGACAAAGGTTTTATTAAATGAAATAGTGGAGGAAATTGAAGCTGTAACATTTCAGTATAATGTGATCATGAATATTGGAAAATAATATTTAGTAAAATTAAAAGTTCCATCTTAGAATGTACATCACTCTTAACCTACATCTGTTCCTTTCATTTAATTTGTCTGACATGCTTCATTCCTTTCAGGGGAATTCTCAAACAAGATCTAGTGGATAAAGAGATATTAGTGAGATGGCCTTGGGGGTCACATTACAATTTATGTGATACTTTCTAAAGATGTTTGTTAGACTTTGAAGGTAGTATATTTTTAACACATAAAGTTATATTCAATACGTGTGCACTTTCCAGCAAAGCTTTACACTGTCATTTGGAAAAATATAATGATTTATAAGGGCAATATTTACTTTGATATTTTAAATTTTGTCAGATGGAAAATCACTTTTCTTCATAGAGATTTAGATGGTGATAGATAGATGGACAGATACGGTACCTGACTGATACACCCATACGAGTATGCATGCATACATAGTTTCCAGCTATGAAGTCCTTGATGAAAATGTGCCTTCTGTGGGGTAAGATACTTCTGTTGACTGTTCACTTGCTTTTAGCTACTGCCATCACAAGTTCTATGTCTTTAACTAAACTAGCTGTGTATTTACATTATTCTGTTCTGCATTAAAAAGTGGGACAACTCATTATTTCTAATTGTACAGACATGAAACAAAATAAAAAAAAAAGAAAGATCTGCTTATATGAACTGACCTCTTCACTCAAAGAGATCACCACCCATAGAAACACTTCCATAAAGGTGCATGGAAAGTGCAGAATAGAATTTTATTGTTGTGTTGGGGAATCTGTATACCTTTGACATATCTTAATGAATCCAAGTCTATATTAGAAATCACATCTACTACACTAGAGATGCTAATTTGATTCTTATATCACTTACTTATTTGCCATTTTACTCTTTTAAGAAATGTTTTATGTATGCCTACTATGAGACAATGTCAGAGCTAAGTTTGAGGGACTGAATTAAAAGTTTACCAGATAAATACATCTCCAACTCCTTGGACTACACAGGCGAGAGGAAAAGAGAGTCATAAACAGGTATGTGATGTATTATACTAATAGAAGGACAGTGTCAAGGGCTTCAAGTATATATGATAACAGGGCGGCGTACCCTGGAGAAATCAGGGAAGTATTTCCAGTGAGTGTAACTTTTTGAATGAGCATAGAAATCTCATAAAACTTATCAGAAAATGTTTCATATGACATAGAGTTCAAACTGAGCATAACCTGATAATGTATCCAAAAATGTATATATTTCTAAATGATTACACTCTTACGAAAAGAATACAGTAATTTAGACAATAAAGTAAAATGGACGTATTTTATTAAAATACAGATAAAGCCAGCCTTTTCCCATGAGTCAGTGCCTTTTGTGGACTGCAAGGGAAGAGAACAAGAAGTCACCAAGAGTGAGCTGAAGGTGTGCACAGCGAATTTCACCTAGCCGTGAAGCTTAGGACTTCAGCAGCAGACCGAAGTCACCAAGAAGCAAGCCCTCCCTGCAAACCAGCGCCATGTGTGGGCCACTGCAGGGAAATCCAAATGCCAGCCTCTTCTGGCACATAGGCTGGGAAACAAGAAGAGCCAACCACCACCACCACCACCCCCTCATAAGCAGCCAGCTGATCTGGAGAACACAGGCTGCGATAATGGCTATTGAAGTTAAATACAATTTAATGCTTGTAGTGTCTGGTGTTTCACTTTGTGGGTCTAAAGCTGGTGATCTGATCATCTATTCAGAGGATAACAATACACAATGTTGCATCTATGGGGGATCTCCTTCTGAAGGTGGTAGCCATTGTTGATTCCCTCTTATCTTGTTTTGAAGTCCTGTATCATTTTCATTGTCTTGTTGGGTTGGGTTTTATTCTGTTTTTATTATATTTTATTGTCTCCAATGGCATTGGCAGCTATTTCAAAGATAACAAAATATATTGTGGCAGCCATTTTGGATATACTATCATCCTGCTTTGAAGTGCTTTATTGCATTCATTGTTTTGTTTTTATTGTTTCTATTCTGTTTTGTTTTGTTTGATTTTTACTATGTCTGAAGGTACCTGCAGCTATTTTGAAGACAACAAGAGGCATTATGGTAACCTTTGTTGATTTCATATTGTTTTGAAGTCCTGTGTCACTTACACCGGTTTATTTTGATTGGATTTATTCTGTTTTATTTTGCTTGGTTTTATTCTCTTTAAAATAAAAATTTTTTAAAATTATTTTAAAATACAAGCAAAATAAAATCTAGCATCACTTACTGCTTTAAACATATATTGAAAAAAGCAAATGGAGAAATGAATGAAATTTAAAAAAAGAAAGACAAAAGCAAAGGAGGGAAAATAAATTTAATGCAAGCTCATAGAGAAGATCAAGAATGCAAAGCAAACTTGAAGAATTGGATATAAGAAAGCACAGGAGGCAGGAGAAAGACCTTTTTTGGCACTGATGGTAAGGACACCAGGCATAGTTATATTGTGGACCACCTGGAACAAAGAGTTAAACTCATGTGGTCCTTGTCATTGTTCCTTAAAATTCATATTTCTGGAAGGAAGAATTCTATTTTCCAGTCATGATTCCTTTGCATAACTAGGATCTAGCCATTTTCATTATCTATTTTTGCAAAGACCTTAAGCAAAAATGGAAAAGAAGAAATTATGTAAGAGGAAATTGAGCTGCTGACACCTAAAGAAGTTAAAGGTGCCATAAACAATCTAAGTAAATGGAAAGCATCATGGCCTTTGGGTAGGGACATATATGTTTAAAAAACACTCACTGTGTTGAATAATTTTACTGGACTAGACAGTTCTCATTATGCTGGCAAATACAAAGTCATTGAGAATGGGAGGACACCATTATGACTCAAATAAAATCAGGGTAAGTCCAACAATAACACTATAACAAACCAACTCATATCACCCTATTAACTTCAGAACTCACATGCTAATTTAGGTTGCATTAGTAGCATCCAATAAAAAAGAAATATCATCATCTTTTCAATATTTATGCCTGTAATGAAGCTCACCACTGGCATAACACAACTGTTCAGGAATCTGCATCAACTGACCTGCCCCACCTCTGTAGCTCAGATTACTATACAAAATAGTTTCTATGTTGATAAAAGGAGTTTTCACAAAGGACTCAATTATTGCCCAAACTTAATACTGTGATGTTGCACTGAAACTAAATCATTAATCTTTCACATGGCCAATCATGAATTATAAAACCACCCCATAGATTACACATCACCTAGGTGTCTGAGTTTGTTTGTAAATTTGATTTATATACTTTTATTTTCCTTGAATTATGCAGAATAGTTATGGGATTCTACAATATGCATAAAATCAGGGGTAATAGTGACATATTTCCTGCCTTCATGTTATAACAATGAGTGGAATAGTAGGAACACAGAAATATTTATTTAGAAGCCCATCAGACTCTGAGACAGAATAGTGACTTTTTTTACAAATACACAAGACATATACACATAAAAACTCACACAAAGAGTCTATGCAGTTGGGACAGATGGAACTCCCAGTTAATATTTTCAGATTATCAATGTAGAATTCTTATTCTACCTATGTGAATTTAAACTGGATGACTGAGATGATATTTGCAGCATACATAAATCTGGAATATCAAAACTTTCCTAACATTAAAGTAACAATTGAGAATTCAATGACCTCACTCACAAAAAAAAATCATAAAATGTAAATTATTAATTTTAGAATTACTAAGCTTACTTGGCACTTTGTAAATGATCTTCAGCCAAATGGGGTAAAATTTTATGCGAATACATTGCTAAGATTTAAAAGTTAAAGGTGTGATTTTTTTCCCCCATAAATGCACTAGATCATTACTTCCTCCAATCAACTTCACTTGTTGAAATGCACTGAAATTTAGCTCATGGTATGCAATCTTTGCTACACTTTTCCTATTAAATTAATGGATGTATGAAGTGTTTTGTACGTACAGGGCATTCGAGTGATGATTATTTGAGAAGGCAGCTGAAGATTGAAGTAGTTTGTGATTTCAATAATTTTGAACATGCAATGAAACAACATAGAAAAATTCAGCACTAGGATGAACATAAATCTGAAAAATGACCTTTTCTTTGAGACCAGGCCAAATATGTCAGAGAGTTAGTGTCCGAAGTTTCAATATGCCTCCCATATTGTTTAGGGAAATGAAAGCACCTATATATAGCAAGCTCTACCAACCATGCCTCAGGATCAACCTGCACAGCACCCACTGATCTGGGAGACAGCCCCTTATGAAAGGCAAATGGAAAGATTAGCTGAAACATGGATGAGAAATTAAGATATAACTGGGTTCAAATTCTTGAAAAATTGTGAATTGCCCAACCTCTTTTAGAACTATGAATTTTATGTATAAAATGCAGATGATGTTGTTTAATATGATTAGTATAATTAAATGGGATAATGCAGGAATAGATAAGACACATGCATATCCTTTTTCCCTGTATACAGAGGTTTAGAGAAGGGGTGGACACTTAAAGGTACAATGCCAGACACAGAAGTGGATAACCAGAGCTTGAGACTAGGGCTACTAGAGCTCCAGACAAGACTTGTTACTAGGATTACTGTTAAGTTCTTAATTTACTTATTTTTGAGAATGTTTAGGTCATGCCTAAGAATAATTATAAACTGAAAAACAGAACTCAAAATACGTATTTTCCACTTCTCAGCCTCCATAATTGCCATGAGTTACTGCTGATTCAGCAAGTTTGTCTTCAGCTTTAACCACTATATATCAAACGTTTTGCTATGGGCAGCGGGAAATTCAAGGACATACACTCTGATCCCAAGCAACTTTTATTTTCACTGTGAAGTCCATAAAAATGTGCATCACCTAGTAAGAAAAAATACTAAAACAAGAATAAGTAACTATTTCTTTAACAGGAGAAATATATTTCCAATGAATTTCTAATTAAAGCAAAGTGCTATCAATATGAGCAAATATATACATGGTAGATGGCTGAGTCCGTAAATAAGTAAATAAGATGAATCCGTAAAAGAATGGTTAGTCCTGCCAAGCATGAGGTCCTGAGCAGGATGTCCGGTAACCCCTCCCCCTAAAAAAATGGCTAGAGATAAATAATGCTCAGAGATTTATTGATATTTGATGAAATTGATATATGCATACATCATTTTAGAAATCAGTGTTTTGGTCCATAACACTCAAATGCAGTTTATATTTTTGGTCTATGACAAAATAACATTTATTCCTGTTTATCACACAAAAAATAAAGTTAAATGTTTGTAAATACATCAACCCTTATTCACTGATCAGAATATTACACAGATGTTAACACTGGGATTGTCTGAAGCAACTAAAAAAAGTCAAGTAATAAAATTTACCTGTCTTATACTTTTCTTGAATTGGTTCTACTTTGGCCTCTACGGGAAATTTAGGCTATTGCTGTTTTAAATGTAACTGCCAGACATACTTTAGAAAACATATGCGACTGTAAATAAAAATGAAATATATATTGTTTTCTATAGAAATTGTTTATATTTAGTTTTTAATTTACTCTTATAAATGTATGCTTTGCAATTTCTCTTTTGAGCAATATATGTATTGCTCAATATATATATATATTTTTTTTTTAACAGAGACTATTTCTTCATCAGCTCTGCAAAAGATGCTACAAGGGCAGGTTACTTCCAAGACATGTTATTAACAATAATTATCACCTTTCTCAAAGATGCTGGAAGAACCAAAGGTTTTGTCTACAAAGAAGTTCTTTCAATGCAGAATCAACTCGCACTTTCTCTTCCAATTGCATCTCCTTTGCAAGCCTAAGAAAATTGAAGTGTGTTTATTATAGATAATGTGGCTCTTATGTATGATAAACATTCTGAATTATGAAAGAGATTAGTTAAATCATTAATGGATTTGATGTGTAAGACACTAAATGTTTTCTTCTGAAGATGATTTACATGATGTGATGTAGAGAGTTCAAGTGTTTATTAATAAAGATAAAATTAATAATCTCTTACATGAATAAGAACTTTAAAGATTAAAATATATTCTAATATCTTTTATTTCATTTAATTCTCCAAAACACCTTGTAATGAATGCTGAATTAATTTTTCTTCCTTTTGTATCTTGGAGTAAATGGAAGGTCAGCAAGATCAAGCTAATGCAGAAACTTGTAAGGCTGACATTTAGTCTCATACGCCCAGAATTTAAAATTAAGAACAGTTTCTATTCTTCCTACTATAATATTAATTCTTGAACTCTGAAACTTTATCAAGGACAAAAAAAGGAAAATGACCTGTCATTATTTTCATATGGTTAAGATATACTCATATAAATGAGTTTTAAACTCAAACTTTACCTTACCTAAAATTACAAAAGCAAAGATCCTGCATAAAACATTAAATCAATTAAAAGGTCTCCATATGCCCAAAATAATTTAAACTAAAAAGGAGTAAAAGTAGCATAATTTGCTGGAACTAAGTTATTATTCATAATATGGAAATAATACTAACTTCTGAACTTCTTTTGTATTTTTAGAACATACCTTATTGTATGTCAAACCACGGTTTAGTACTTCTTAGAAAAATTTCTTTTGAAATACTTAACAGACATTTTGGTTCTGTTCACTGTCTTCTGTTTCTGATTTTATTGGTAAAATGGCATCACAAAGATATTAATTTCTGCAATTCATGCATTAACCAAGCAGTGCTACTTGAAATGCATGGTACCATATATCCAAGTATATATATAGACATTGAATTCTGGGGATAACACTCAGTTATATGATCATTATTCATAGGAGTCAGAAAAGGTTTATACAGTTTATTTGAGTACAATTAAAGTGAATAAAACAAATGACAGAAGTATGTAGTAAGTATGCATACTTTGGAGAATTTTTGTGTTAAACCTCAAAAATTTGCACAAATGTAATTGTCTCTGAATTCCTAAAATATAACAATGCAAAGGTAGTATCTGAGTTTTACTATGAGTTAGAATACACTTGGAAGAACACAGCTTGTTCAAGATTGCTAGAAACAAAGCAAATACTGAAACCAGGAGGTTAACTCAGATCTATGTACACACCGACTCTACTTTCCTTCATCCACACTGTTCAAAGTCTGGTAATAATCTCCATTTCATCGATCAAGACAATTCTGGTTTCAGCCAACAGCCCATAAAACAATTTTAACATGCAGGCAAAAAAAAAAAAAACAACTATTGATTCCTTCCTAGTATAGCACTACTTCTATAAATTATAGTGTATGTAGACCTCCAGGCAACTTGCATGTGAGACACGGGTCTCAGGCAAAGTCAAAATCAGTATTTATTAATGATCAGGTACTATGTTTCTTTGAAACATTTAATAATATATCTTCGTTTTGCTTGCTGAAATGTTTGCCTCTGTATTGAAGAAGAATTTGATGTTCTGAAAATGCTGAAAAAGTGTGCCTTATAGATTTTCATAAAATCTAAAATGTCAACAACATAAAACTGAATGAATGTAATAAGTATTTCAATCTCTTATACATGTGGATAGAATGAGACATAAATAGAAAAACACATACAGCAGGCAAACAATGCAGTATTATTTACACAATAGGGGCCAAGAGGAATTGAAGCAAGGATAAAAGAATGGGGAAAAATAGGAACTGAGATAGTCATATACAGGTACAAAGTCCCAATGATGAAAGTGATCTATCTATCTATATCTATCTATCTATCTAAAAATGTACCAACAAACTTTACTTCCAACCAGGACTAAAAAAAAATTAGTGAAAAGTTTATGATCACATGGAAATAGTACATTTACAAGAATTTAAGACTATAAAATTCTGTGTACTTAATATTTGGATTCAGTAAAAATAATGAATTTGGGTCACTGACATAATAAATTTTTTGTGCACAATGAGTCATTGGGTCTTCTGGCTAACTATTTTTTGTTTTTTTTGTTTTTATTTGTTCTGCTTTTTGTTTTGTTTTGAGACAGAGTCTAGCTATGCTGTTCAGGCTGGCCTTGAGTTCTCTTTGTAGCTCAAGCTGGTCTCAAACTTGCAATAATCTTCCTGTCTCAGCCTCCCAAGTGCTAGGATTACAGGCATGTGCCACCATGCCTGGCTCAGCCTTTGGCTAATTAATTTTCATTTAAAGTAACTTGGTTAGTGGAAACTTTTCAAATTCCCTGTTGTTTCAAAGAAATTTATATGTATATCTCCTTTGCTTTATTTCATGTAATACACACATTCCAAACCTTGTTTAGTTTCAGTTTGCTTTTTTTGTTGTTCTCAATCTGGTCCTATCCTGCATACATGACTCCTAGTACTGACGCTAACTCTTAATAATCAGGCTTCATTAACAAAAACTGAGAGACAAAGATGGAAAATGCGTTATTCTTAGTTAACTTATTGTAGCTAAAGAGCCACTTTTTTTCATATCAATCATATACTCTATCAATATCTATCTCATTGCTAAGTAACTTTTCATAAGTCTATGTTCTTAGACATTTTGTACACATACACACATGCACACACTCAGACACTTCAGTTCCTGGGACAGAAGGACAATCTGAAGGTTAATTGTATACCACTCAAAGAATGTATTCTAAATCTACTCATTGTAAGTCTAACATCCTATTTACTTAATTTTTCAGTTACTACTTTCAAGTTACACTTTGCTTAATTTTCATTTTATTACATCCAAAATATTTTCACATAAAAGGGATTTTGGAGTACAGACAACTAAATGTTTGGAAGTTAATATTGCATGAATAAAGTGACATTTAATTGTTGCATCAAATAGTTGATACTTGTTAATAAATCATAAATTAATAATTTATGAACATATATTTAACTTGATTATAAAATTAATAAACTTTACTTTGATAGTAATAAATGCCTATTGATACCTTTTTGTTCAAGCTATTCTCCAAAGCTTCTTTGCTGTGTTAAGGCCTTTTAGTTTTTAATTCAGTCTGAGCTATGGTACTGCATTTTGAAACCATTTGGGCAAGTTTTTTTCCTACTCTAAGGTAACTCTTAAAAATGAATGCCTTTTATTTTTTCTTAGCCAAAACTTGGTATATAGCTTTCATTGATTAGTAGTATTTCTAAAATTGAAAAACATTTCTATCATCTTATAATGATAAATGTTTATTAGGTTTTGAGTCAAAAAATTACTGCTTTCATTTTTCTTTTTACAGGACAAAGATTCCTGAGATTTTGATTTCTACTGCATATGATTTTTATAATTTTAGTGTTAATACGCTTTAAATTAATTACATTTCTCTTAACAAATAATTCTCAGAAATAGCCTCTTTCTACCAGATGAAATCTGTTTGGTTTTCATATCAAAGAACAGATTCCCAGATTTTAGGATTCTGGGAATAATAATATTTTCATGAATTCAATATTTGCTATATTTTTTATTCTATTCTATAATAACAGCAAAACTTATTCTCAGTAAGGTCATCAATTATCTCATTCAACCAGATGTACATATCTGCAGTTTTATAATTCTCAGTGTATGATTTTACAGTCTAATTAAGGAACTAACATTTATCCCAATGTCCTCTTTTTCCCATTATGCCTTTATTACATCTTACCTGGCACACAGCAAATAACTCGTGGGTTAGGAATTAAAATGATGGTCTTTAATTTTGACTCTTTTTTTGTTAGTCCTATTTTGTTTACTAGATAATTTGAAAAAATGTTATTTGTAAGAAATTGAAATCATAGTATCACTCTAAATACTTCAATCAAATGGGAAATTTAGCACTTTCAGGTTATATAAGAAAGTCTAATACTTTGTATCTACAAGCCTCATGATATAAAGGTGACATTGGAAAATGCTATGCGATTAGACAGCATAAGAATGTCATTGTGTCACGAATGAGTCATCGTCATATTAAATGTTCAACCATGAGACTAAAAGATAATGTGAAGGGATTTAATCTCATTATTAAATAGTGACTCCCCAAGTGTTCATTCAGCTATAGAGAAGAAAAGCAAAAGGGGAATACTAATGGTGAACCAACTCTACACTCACATTCATACACCTATGTCGATACCTACATTTATACTTATATCTACTTATATCATCCATATTTTTAAAAAGGCAGACAAAAGGGACTGAAAGAGGTAAGGATTTTATCTCTACAAACTTTTCTCTTACAAATTATCTTATTATTGTTTTGGAATCAGAAATTTCAAAATTCATCCTACATTTGAGTATCAGTCATATTTTGCCTATCATTGCACATCTTATACAGCCATTATAAAAAATTTCTTTAGCATCATTTTTGCTCATAATTAAATTAAAAAGGGATAATAAAGTTTAATTCTTTGGGAAGTGCCATATTATGTATATAATAGATTTATATAATTATATTTCTTTATATTTCACAGCACACCCTCAGTGTATTATCTAACATTGTAGATCATCTCTCCACTTTATGAAATGCTACTCTTCATTCTTTGCCCTTCAGGCATAGTTTTTGGGATGTTCATCTGATGTGTCATTTCCTGAACCAAATTTTATATGAAATAGGTAATATTTTGAGTTTTAAAATAAATCAACATCCTAATTCATCCATGTATGCATTAGCCCACCATGAATCAGTAGTCACATCCATGACCTGAGATACCACTGGGAAATCTCTTGGAAATGTTTCTCTTTTCCCAACTTTCTCCTCCCTCTTGTCAACATGAAGAAGCGGTGGTTCACTGAATGAGGCTTTTAACCTCTATTAATGGTTACACAGTCTAATTGTAATGAAAATCAGGCTTGAAAGCATCACCAATCTAAGTCTACAAATCCTGACTATGTCCTGACACCTATATCATCATTTATGATTGTTTCAATTTTGATCATTTTGTAACCCTGGGTCAATGATTTTGACTCAGATTTAATATCCACTTCATAGTATAAAATGGGTATAAAAGGTTTCAATAAAGGGAGTGATTACTCTTACTATTAAGTGTTCGTTTTAGTTTTCTCTAAATTTCTTTTACAGTTCAATTTAAGTTTCATAGAGCCCTTCAAAATTATTTTTTGTCTGTATCCCAGATGCTTAATAGAACATAGGAGGGCCGGGGATTTAGCTCAGCAGCTCCAGCGTTTGCCTGGTAAGTGCAAGGTTGTGAGTTTGATCCTTGGTACCAAAAAAACAAAACAAACAAGAAACCCATAGGAATACTATAAACATTGAGTCTCTAAATTCTTATTAGTATTTAAATTAAGAAATAGAAAATTCATGTATTATCACAAAAATGCATGCACAGATGATGCAGTTGGGAGAACTAAAATTTTTGCAGTACCAGCAGATAATGAAAAGACTAGTAAGCCATGGTAGAGTCAAGCATTTAAGGATCAATTGGGGGATGTCGAGCAGTGTTGCACACAACATTGCAAGCTCTAAATTTTGAATTTTCATAGATAATCAATAAGGTAAGTAGAATGAGATCTTGTAAAAGAATACATTAAATTGAGTTAGATAAACCTGATGTCTAGCAGAGAATTAATATTATGCTAGACAGCAGATGGTAACAAGAAAAATGGCAGAAATTCCATAAGGAAATACAAATTTTAGATCATCTTATATAGTTTAAAGAGACAGGAAGACTTCTTTTTTATGATTCCACCCATTGACACAAAGCTGCTGACACCGTTGACAATTTTTTTAAAGTGAAGGTTACTACAAATAAGATTTTTCCTAATTTGACCCTAAATTTTGAAAATCCCTGAATAGATTGAAGCTAAACAACCTTGAACATGAAATTCTTCAGACTGCATCGTATATGTAAGTTAGCACTGTCTGTGCTCGATGAAGCAGGCATGCGACATGTCAAGTTCTGTCACCAGCACTAAGGAGTATAATTTCCTCTCAAAGCTTAAACAAGTTCAAGGTCAGTGGAATTTTAAAAGCACTGAGTTAAGATGCAATGCCTAGAAATTGCAATTGAGTTGTTTCTACAAATGATCTCGGCAATGGGAAACAAAAGGAAAATGACTTCAAATTAGGTAAGCAGTTTTCAGTGAAATGGAGTAAGTCCCTACACTGCCAGTGTGGTAGACACTGTAGTAAGCTCTCATCCAAAAGTAATACTACATGGTTACATAAATCAATTGTTTACTTTATGTCAGACACTAATCTCTTTACATATATTATCTTAAATTAATTCCCAGAACAATCCAGCAAGTTAAATTTTTAAACCTATTTTTTTTCAGATGAAGAAAAAATAAAATGATTTGTCTAGGTTCAGAAATTTTGTGACAGAGCCAATATTTATACCAAGGCAAAGCTACCCCATCTTTTCATACTTATTCAACACTTTTTTCCACCATGAGGTATACAAGTGCTTCACAACTGTCAATATGGAAGTGAGCAGCTACCATGAGAGAACGTGCTGAATGCATACTTGACCTGCATTCATTCAACAGGAAGTGAATTATCACAGCCTGTGCCAAATCCTACATTAATTTCTGGGAATTTAGCAGCAAGTATGACACCCATAAAGACTACCATTCTACAGTCAAACAGGGAAGGCAGAAAATTAAACAATATGATAAAATGTATAGAAATGAAATAACAGAGAACATTTTAGGAAACAAATGAGTGCTTCATGGCTGGAGAATCAATGGGCTAGAAAACAAAGTGACTTGTAAAGCAAACTAATTCAGGAACAAAAAAAGAATGAATATCATGTTAAAAAGGCTAGACTTTATTCTAAAGGCACTAGGAAGTCATTGAAAAGGGAAAAAGAACATTAGAAGTTTAATACTTAGGCTGAAAGCAGTATGCCCAGTGGATGAGGCTAAGGGGAGAATATTTAACCAGTTAATCAGACACATGATTGTAAAAAACTGTAGGTGACAGATTGTAGTGATGTGGGCCAAGAAGCTGCTAATTAGGTTGAAGAGAAACAGAAACTTTAGAAGATATTTAGCAAGTCAGATAAATACTTTTAGAGGGGATTATGTATATGCAAAGGGAAAAGAAGGAGTCACAAAAAGACTCTTAACATTACATACATCTGTTCTGAGGTAAAACTACTGAATATTAGAGTTATGCTTTGAAATGAGAATTGATCAATGACATAAATGAATGTTAATTTATTTTGTATGCTGTAACTTTAAAACAATAACAACACGTGTATTTTCAGTAGATATTTTAAAAATAAGCACGGAAATGAACAATTAGTCCCTTTTCTGGCAGACATGAGAGATAATTAGTGAACAGTTCCATTAACTGGTAACAACATTGTGACCAGGAATGTGACAGTAAACAAGATGTCTTGAAATCAAGCAGGATTATGTTCCTGGTTTCTTATAAAGAAACACACTAAAAGCTAAATGAAGCAAACAAACAAACAAATGAAAAGTAAGCACACACACACACACACACACACACACACACACACACACACACAAAATCCGGATATTATTTTGGAGGAAATACAGGGCAAGATTTAGTTAATGAAAGATTCCTCAGTTGTTTTCTTCTTCATTGAAACACTATACCTAACATCCACAAATTAGAGGAGTGGAGGCTTATTATGATTCAGTTTTAGTGAATTCATCCCCTGTACAGTTAGCTCCACAGCAAAATCTGCATAGAAGAAAGGCTGGTTGGAGGAAAGCTGCTTGCATCATGGCAGCCAGGGAGCAGGGAGTAAAGGGGGAGCTTAGGCGAGAGATAGACCCTTTCAGGTCATGGTCCCAGTGACTGGCCTCTAACTAGGCCCAACCTCCTAATAGCACATTCAGCTGCTAAAATCATTACTGAACGAATCCCCTAATGTGCAAAGCAAGCCAATGTTCCAAACACATTCAGGAAACCCCACCTTTGAGAGTATGAGAGTTTTGGAGAATAATCTAGATCTAAGCCGTAACATAGGGTTTATAAATAGGAAGGGAGAAAAATACCTCCCATAAATGTCCTATGGGGTCTTTCTCCAACATAATGGGGGAAAAAAGGATAATCATGTTATAAGTATTAAAATGTCAACTTTGGGAATCCAAGATGAAAAGATCACAAAGGAGGGTTACAAACATTTTGATAGGGAATCTGAATAAAGTTTATTTTGTCACTACATTTGAAATCAATAGAAAGAATGGCATCAGTCCTTTTTGAGCACCTAGTGTGAGGCTTTTTTTTTTGTTCTGGGAATCGAACTTAGGACTTCGAGAGTTACCTACTCAGCTATGAAACCTTTATGTCCATTTGTCAATGTACCAGTCGATTTATAAGTCTTCTCCTTTATGACTGAGGATACTGAAGTTGACACATATAACTGACTATGTGTATTCACATAACAAACAAATAGATGAGCTTTTATTTGTATAGAATATAGAAAAAATTTTTAAATTAAGAAAATTTCACCAATTTAGAGATGATATTTATGGTGAATTTCTTATGCAATGAGTGGCAGATCTGAACCCAACTCACTTGGGGAAGTGTGCCTGGGAAGAATTTTGTTGCTGCTCAGCGGGAATCTCATACTTGTCAATAACTCATCACTTATCTATGCGCATTTCCAGTTTCCGGGGAAGTTGAGTTAGGGTCACATAATCAGTTCTGATTCTAGACTGAAACCAGAAGTGATGAGTCACTGTAAAACAAAAACTTTTCAGATGGAGCTTGCCTTCTTCATTTATTTTCCTCCTTTGTCTCAGCAATTTTGGAAACTCTAAGTTATATAACTAAGACAAGACAACCCAGATACCTGAATGAATAGTTTCAGGAGCACAATAAAAAAAGTACATCCTCATTCTGAAAAACAAATGTGTACTCAAGTAATTAAAATGAAACTTCTAAGCTACAGATTTTTGAAGGCTTTTTTTTGCAGAGTAAATGGCTTTATACCGAAATAAACTGTAATTGCAAAGTAGTTCAATCAGAAAGACTTAAGAAACCACAATGAGCTCCAATGCAGAAAGCCCTGCTATGGGCATTCAGACAAGATTGGGAAAAAAAAAGTGACAACTGTTTCAATAGCCTCACTTTCAAAATGAGAAATTTATGAACTAATAATGATAGATATCACACAATGGGTTTTTCAAAAGGTTGAGTCTTAGATATTTTAATACATATATTTTATTGGGGAGTACTTTCAAGATGAACATTGTTAAGAAAGTAAATAAGCAGGATTGAGCAAGGGGAGGTGTGACTTTTAAGGCATTTTACATTTAACTATAACTTGAAATTCAGAAAATTAATGAAATACTCCACTTTCCTGTTGAGAAGTCAGTGAATTTAGATTGGAGAAAGATGGATTTGGCAGAAGAGAAATCATTATCCAGAAACTTGTGGACATTGTCTGTAGCATTCAGAAATATTACAGATATTTTTGACCAGTTTTTGTTTTTGTTTTTTTAAACAAGCACTCTGGAACTGGAATGGACTTTCAGAGATGAATCAAAAAATGTGGCCAGGTTTTCTATTCCATGTAAAGCATGATATTGACGCAAAATAATATTGGGAAGAGGGCATGACCATGCAATACTGCAGTTTATTTCAGCTGATATTACATTCCATAAAAGGAAATTATCTGAGATTTGTCTTTCAAGATTCTTCTCTACAGCTTCAGAAATCACTGTTCCATCTTGGGACAGAAAGCTGTGGGCTGGACCATGAAATTTAATGCAGCAGGCATTGTGATAATGTCCATGATGTTCTCATGAATGCAACTCTCTGAAACTGTACAAGTTGAACTGTACAGATGCCTCATAGGTCTTGAGATGTTTAGTTTGCTTTTTAATATACTCAGGATGTTTGAGTGCCCAAGATCTTTGTGACTTTCCTACTTGCTGATGTGATGGCTGTGGAATTCCTTGTCCAGTAAAGTCAATCATTTGGAAACCATATTGAGCTTTGAGTGAATTTCACTACATATTTAAATCTCAACTTCTACGTGTGGCTCTAGTGTATTACAGAAAGTAGGTACATTGTGTTTTCCTAATGAACCTTTCTCTTTTGTTACTCACTCGAACTTCTCATGCAGATCACAATCTCTCCCTTCCACCATCTCTTTAAGATAATAAATCTCTCTCTCTCTCTCTGAGAAATGTATTAATATTTAATTGGAAAAACTCTTAAAATGTTAGGAAAATATTAAACCAAGCACTGAATAATGCCCAGGAGAGTAGGCAACTTAATTTGTGTAGTGAAGTTTAGTTGTTCATTTGCATTTTTTTCTAATAACAGTGACCTACTAAGTGGATCTTTTTCATATTCCTTTTTAGAAGTAAAGTTCTACTGAGTGAGAAAATAAGTCACAAAAGGGGATGTCAGTTTACATTTCTATTCTAAAATATCCTTTGAAACACAGCTTATTTGAACACATTAAATTTGTTCCAAAAGTATTCAGGTCATGCATAATTAAATATGTAGCTTTAAGCAATTTTAGTTCTTCCAAGATATGTTGTATACTAGATAATTCCTACTTTACACAGACTATAACTCTTTCATGCTTCCAGATGTCTCTGTAAATTGCTATTCAAAGGTTAAATTTATGCAAATATCGAAGGTTGTGTTTTAGTGGAATTTTTAAATGATAAAATGTATGCATTTTTCAACATGTAATATTGTGGAAATGAGTTTGACAAGAATATATTCAAAGAATGGTTCAAGACAGGAGAATTAAGAGTGACTTCATTGTGAAATTTAATGTTGCTATTACTTACTGATTATTCTGAATTATTTATATCATCTAGGTTATGAGTGGGAAAAAAGAGCATAAAGTCTAGAGGTCAGTCATTGTCCAGGACCAGCAGATCTTTTTCATTTTCACACAAAAATAACTCTCATTTTATTAGGAATTTTCAATGCTTGATGATTTTTATAGCTTATTAATATCTTCATATGGCAAATGTAATATGAAGATACTAATAAGCTATAAAAACACCCTACATTATGACAATAGAGTAGTACAAAACCAATGATAATAATTAATAAGTAGATGTTATGGTTTATATCTAGATATCTCCCCAAAATCTTATGCAGTGATGAGAGGTGGGCTTTTCAGAGGTGCTGGATCTAGAATTTTTTGACTGATTCATGGTCAATGCTAAGATTAAGGGTGTGAGTGATACACCTAATCTAGAGAGGGTTGACTACATGTAGTAAAAGGGGCAGGAAGATGCTTGTCTCTTGGCCCTTGTTGCTTTTTTTTTCTTTTCTCGTTGCTTTTCCTGTCATCTTTCATCATGAACTGCTTACCTACATGAAGCCACTGTGCTGTGGTGCCAGTCAATTATGGCCTAAAACCTCTACAAACTGTGAGCTAAATAAAATTTTTCTCCTTTAACTTTGGATGTTGTGTATTTTGTTTCAGCAATGAAAAAAGTAACTAAAGCACTACATTACATTGGGTTCAAGTAGTGTCTGTAGTACCCATACTCATGATTGTATTCTTTAATCCTCAAAAATATGTTGTTTTTCACTTTACCCTCATTTCAAAGGTGAAATAAGAATGTTTCATAGAGTGAAATCTGCATGCATTCCTCACTTTGAAGTCCAGTTAATGTATCTGTCACATTTAGATCTAAAATGATAAGTATTTAAATTACTTTTATTTCTGTTTTAAAACCACTTTTTCTAAAATACAAGCATATCTATGCCATTATTGCACTAATTGAAGCAGCATTCTAATACCTTGTCATAATTCAGAAAGTGATATGAAAACGGGTTACTTGGATTCAGAGTAAAATATCTGAATCACAACAACCTCTTTTTGGCCTCTCCTCTCTCTTCTGTTTTTCATGTCATAGTTCAATGACTCCAGGAGCTCTTGTGTGTTTATATGAGTGAATATGTGCAGGAAGGAAATGTGTAAAACAGCCAGTGACAGAATCTCAGGAAGAAGATCAGACATGTCTGCAGGAAAAGAATAAAAATGAGAAGATCCATGAAGGGTGGAAGAGGGTGGCAGGATGTTGAAAGTCCAGAGCCAGCACACACTATATTTGAAGGAAATTTATGGGAGTTCTGAAAAAGCAGGAAGAGATGGGATGTGATTGAGAACTGATAAGAGAATAAGAACATTTGTTTTGGTCCAGAAATGGCATTTACAGAGATGAAGGAAGATTGGTTTTACAAAACGTTGTGTTTTTCCCCCCCATTAAAGAGAATTCCCTAATTACATTTTTTTTTTTTGTATCGGGGATCGAACTCAGGACCGCATGCTTTCTATTTGCATTTTCTAAGCAATTACACTAAGCACTAAAATTGCTTTTTAGAACCTTCAGGACTCACAAATTCTTTGTTTGAATATCACCATCTTGAGTCTGTGCAGGAACCAAGCAATCTTAGCCCATGTTTACCCAGTTGATCAGTTTTGAACACAAGAATCTTGAATGTGATATTTGACTGAAAAACGGTAAGTCTAGGTGTATGTTATCTATTTTACCATTTTTTATTTATTCTCTTAGAAAGTGTCATGTGTTTGATCCTCTGTTAGTAGATACTGTATGGACAAGGAAGGATAAATAAGCGACAGAAGAAGAAAAAGTGAAGGAGTAAGGAGAGAAAGAAGGAAGAAAATGGAGAGAAGGAAAGAGGGAGGAGCAGGAAGAAACACAATTGTGAACTACTTTCTTTGATGCAAGAGATGTTTGTCATTTTTTATATTCCTGAAAATTGCCAATACCTGAGAGGCACATGAAATATATGGTGTTTATCAAAGACAATGGTCAATTGTGTTTGTGTGTGACACCTGATATTAGCATTATATGAAATATACTTGGAAATTGAGCTAGCGTTTAACTCAGGATGTCTTAAATCAGTAGGAACTATTACTATTTGCGCTGCAAGACTGAATTCACATCTCAGATACAACTATATTTGATTAACCAAATGGTTCAAAAATATGTTTTTGCATGAACATACTTACACATATACAAAAGAATAATTCTAAATGCTACACATAATACAATACTAGTACCAGTTTATTTTCAATATCTGATTTTAAAAAATTAAATACTTATCATACCTTAAAGGGAAACATGTATTTTATGCTCTGGATTACTTTCTGTATTCCTTAAATCAACATTATTAATAGGTTTTCTTACATGTTTTAAAATCATTAATCCGAAGAACTGAACTATGTTAGTTGATTTTCAACCTTAAATGTCAGATTTTAAAAACAAAGATTGTCTCCTGTTTCTTTACCTTTGATTGCACTAAATTTACAAGGATATTTAGAATAATACCAAATAAAAAAAAACAACAACTAAAAATTTTATTTTTCTATTTTTTTCATCTAGGAATATTTCTCCTTTACTGTTCTGTAAAATCTAGGTAGTATTATAGGTTGCTGTTTTACTCTAATTCTGGCCATTTGAAAGAATGGAATCCTTTTCCAGATTTTGTCAAGAACTAGAACAGTTTCTTAGTATGACAATTCCCCAAAAAAAATTTCATATTGGGCTTCTGTGGCCCGCACATCAGTATACAGTATCCCCTTCCAGCTAATTCGGGCAATTAAGTAAGATGATTACCAAATTTGAATAACCTTTATTAAAATGGTTTCCAAAGCATGTGCTGGTGGAGAAGCAAAGGAATTTTTATTGCAAATGTATAAAGCATAAGTCATTTATTACTTAAAATATAATTATAGTCCAAAAGAACTCTGCAGCAATTCGGACAACAAAGGTAAGTTAGAAACGGAATCCAAAGAAATTATTCTACTTCTCTTTTTCTTCATTTATTGTTTCTCCAAAATCATATTAAATCATACACAGAAGTTACTCTTTTACTGTTAATTTAATTTTACACATTTACTGTTAATTTAATTTTATACATTTTATACAAGGTTCAAAACTACCGTAATGCTGACAGTAGAGGAAAAGAATACTAGAAAGGAGAAAACCAGAATTAACAAATTCCTATCCCCCAAATCTGTATGTTAGGTGGATTCCAAGTACTATAAATAAGGATTAGAAAATTGACTTTATATTTGAAATTATACTTAAGAAATTATACTTCAATTCCAATCCAAATCAATTAATTCCCTGTTAAAGTAAGTAAACAAAATATATTATGCTACACACTTTGGAGAAATATAACACTATCCCAAGTTTCTGTAACATAACATTCAAAAACATATGTCCTATACAGCTACAGTAGAGTTCTGATATAAAAAATACCTTGAATGAAAGAAAAATTAATGTAAGAACTAAAAGTTTAAGTCTCTTTTAATAAAGCATTGCACGAATCTTAGTGACTTGGGAATGCATGATTTCTTAGACATAGCATTAAACATCACTGCAAGAAAAAAACAGATACCAAAGACTTCATCAAAATAAAAAACTTCTGTGTTTCAAAGAACACCTACAAAAAAGTTGAAAAGACAATCTATATCTGCACAGTTAAACATAGTCTTAACAAATGACCCAAAAGAATTACTCTTAGATATTTACACTAATGAGTTAAAATCTTATGTGCATACAAAGACCTACACAGAAATGTTTATAGCACTTTATTTCATAATTATCAAAATGTGAAAGTAGTCCATATCTTTCTCAGTAGATGGATACATAAACGAATGCTCTTATTCCTGTACATTGAAATATTGTTTAAAAATGAAAGGAAATGAACTACCAAGTCAAGAAAATACCTAGGAAAACTATAATGACACACATTTCTAACTGAAATAATTCAGTCTGATGAATACATCTTAGGCAAATTCAGTTATCTCATACGCTAAAACATCAAAGTCACAGACAGAAAAAAGAGTGGAGGTTTTCAGTGATTCTAAGGTGGAGAAAGGAAAGAGAAGTGAATGGGAGCCAAACAAAGATAATGCAGTTAAACTATTCTGCATAGTATGGTAATGGGGGATTTGTAAATTATACAATTATCAAAAAGCATAAAAGTACACAGGACAGAGTGAGCCTTAGTATGAACTGTCTCCTTTGGAAAAAAAAGTAGTGTTTCAGTATTGGTTTGTCATTGTAACAAATATACTTCAGCCAGGGATTTAGTTCAGTGGCCTAAGTGCCTGCCTGGCAAGTGCAAGGTCCTGAGTTTGATCCCTGGTGCCACACACACACACAAAAATATATATATATAATATATATGTACTACACTAATACAACATGTTAATAGGGGAAACTGTGCAGTGAGGAAGAGACATTTGCCAATTCTGTAAATTCCAATCAATAATTTAGTAACCTAATACTACTCTTAAAATAAAATATCTTAATTTTTAAAGTAAAGAAAAGCAAAAAAAAAAGTGTAATCTGCTATTATTGACAAAAGTAAGGGTCACATGACAGAATAAGTGCAAATGCTCAGTGTCAGATGAATGGGTAAGGAAAATGTGGCATTCATACACATAGAAGTACTATGTTGCATAAACCTTGATAAACTTGAGCCATTTGTCAATAAATGGATGCAACATATACAGTGACACATGCATACTCATATTTATAGCAGTGCAATTCACCATAGATAAAGAAAAGCAAGTGTGTATTACTATGAATATTATTCTGTCACAAGAAAGAATAAAATTGTACCATTGGAGTAAAATGGATGGATCTGAAAACCATAGTATTACATTAAATACGTCAGACATAGAAAATTAAATATCATGGTATTTCTCTTATTTTAAGAAAACAAAATATAAATCCATTAGTGATTAAAATAAAGGATAGATGATAGGTAATGGGGAAGCAAACAGTTTGGAGAAGTGAAATAGGATCAGGGGAAGGGAGAGGAGAATGCATGAAGTAGGGAGGTAAAGATATTGAAAATAATCAGGAAATTAGACATATAAATCTATGCACATATATACATATAATTGTACAAAATATATAGATTCCTCAAAACAGTTGTAACTCATGTATTACAAATGCCAGTAAAAATGCTACATGAAAATAAAGAAGACCAAATAAATTAAAACATAAATCCTGTTAATATACCTGGTATTGTTGATATACCTATTCTTCCAAATTCATGTATGTATTCAGTAATATTGTGATTATAACTCCAGCAGTTAAGATTTTTCAGAGTATTTTCAAGGACAAGGAACATGAAATAAATAAAAAAGGGGTACACAAATAGAAAAATTGCTTCTAGATTTACTATTTAATCTATTATTGTTTGATCTCACAAATGAATAGTAACATAAGAAATTATAGATAATTACAATACAGTGTTATATGTACAGAAGGAGTCACAATCTTATATTGGTATAAAAATTGTCACTAAGAACACCAAAGTAGTATTCTAGGTTAAAGTAAATCCTGTCAACAAATTGTGGTGCATGAAGGTAATGTTTATGGAAGGGAGTATGGTGGTTCAGCTTGAATGTGCTTGACTGAGTCATGGAGGTGACACTTTTGGTCCATATCTGGCCCTTACCCCATTTTTCTGGCATTGTTCCCCTGCTCCACTGCCAGGCCATCATGAGCTAAGCAGCTTTGCTCTGCCATATCCTTCCACCAGCACCCCTTGCCTGGGAAAAAGCCTGCTCTGGACAGAAAACCTCTAAAGCCGGCTCTACCCAGCCATTCCAGAGCACTGTAGCAACTGCAGTGCTGGGCCTGGCATGAATCAGAGGCTTGCACAGTGAATTTCACCCAGCTGTGCAGCTTGGAAACTTGCGAGCAGCCTGGTGGGGACCCTCACCAACATTTGGAATGTCCCTGGGATCCTGCCTGGTCTCTGCCTAGTCACCACCCAGCAACAGAGCAGCCACAGTGGTAAGCCTAGCTGGAGCTAAAGGCATGCACTGTCAGTTTCACTTAATCTTGGAGCCTCTTACCTTGTATGGTACCATGCAGGGCTCTGCCCTGCCTCCTGAAACAGCTGGGGAGCTGTGACATACAAAGTGTGTTGTGCTGGAGGTTCTCCAAACATACTGACCCTTCTTAGGGTGACTTCAAGTACCCCTCAGTATTTGCCATGGCCTGCCTAACACTGTCTAAACTGAGGATTTTCCCTGCAATACAGACAGCCATCCTCAACCCAGGAAAAAACTGAAACACTGGATTCACCTGCCACAGGGGAATACAGGAAAATGACAAAACAAAAATGCAAAATGCAATCTCACACCTCCAGTCCATCTCAAACAAGCCAAAGAGACATGGACATAGAAGAAAGTATAAGCCACACACCTGAAACTTCTGAAATGATAGTAACTGAAGTAAAAAAAATAACTCCATGAAGCTGTAAAGGAACTGAGATTTGAAATGGTCTCCCAGGTAAAACAAGAGATAATAAACACAATGAATGAATTGCTAAACACATCTAACGAAGATATAGTTGAAAAAATAGAGTAGCACTGCAAAAGGATAGAAACTTTGAATGAACAATACAAAAAAGAATTAGAACGCATGAAACAGATTCAAAGAGATATCCAGTAAATCAAGAATGCCATCAGAAGCTGGAAAAGTCACCTCAATGAATATGAAGATAGACTTTCAGACCTCGAAGACATGATTGCAGCTAGTGAGCAAGACAGGAAAGATCTTTTAAAAATAACAATGAATCAGGAAATAGCAATTCTGGAGTTGCAAGATGATGCAAAGAAAAACAATATAAGATTGATAAGTGTAAATGAAAAAGGAGACAACACAAATGATATAAAAACACTATTCAAAGAAGTAATAGCTGAAAATTTCCCAAACATGGGAGAAGAAACTTGCATTCAGATAAAGCATGTAGACCTCCAATTAGCCATAACCAAAATAAATCTACAGCCAGACATATAATAAGCAGCATCCCAGAAATTCAGCCAAACAACAGAATATTAAAAGCTGTTAGAGAAAAGAAGCAAATCATCTATAAAGGAAAGCACATCAGAGTTACAGCAGACTTCTCAACACAAACAATGAAGTCAAGAAGAGCATGGAGTGAAGTATTTCAAGTCTGAAAGGAAAGCAACTTCCCACCCAGACTGATGCACCCTGCAAAACTATCCTTCAAAATCAATGGAGAAGTAAGATACTTTCATGATAAAGAGCAGCTGAAGAACTTCATGACCACCAAACGAACCCTGCAAAGAATACTGAAAGATACTCTAGACAGACATGAATAAAGATATGATGTCAAGAAGATTAACAGAAGAAGAACACCAAGCAGGGCAAACAATTAAGTAGAGAGAAAAGTTAAAGAAACCACCGCAGAAAGATAACATGACAAAAATAAGCCAGTATATATCAGTTATAACCATTAATGTAAATAGCATCAATTCACCAATCAAAAGAAACAGACTGGCAGAATGGATCAAGAAACAACATCCAACCATATGCTGTCTACAAGAAATCCATGTAACCCAAAAGGAAATTCATAGACTAAAAGGCAAAGCATGGAAAACAATACTCCATGCAACAGGAACCCCCCCCCCAAAAAAAAAGCAAGGGTAGCTTTTCTGTTAGCAGACAATGTGAACATCAAACCAAGAATGCTCAAATGAGATTAAAAAGGTCAGTACATACTGGTTAGAGGAAAACTCCAAGAGGAAGAAATAACAATCTTAAATATATATGCAACAAATGTGGGAGCATCCAACTACAGAAAACAAACTTTAATAGAAATGAAAAATCTAATAAGCAATAAAACAATTATAATGGGAGACCTTAACACACCCTTGACACAAAGAGACAGATCAACTAGACAGAAAATCATCAAAGAAATAACAAAACTGAATCAAACCTGTGAATAAATGGATCTGGTAGATGTTTACAGAGCTTTCCCCCAACAAAATCAGAGTATACATTCTTCTCAGCTTCATATGGTACATTCTCTAGAAAAGACCATATACTAGCCCATAGAACATGCTTAAGTAAATGCAGAGGAATGGAAATTGTCCAATGCATGCTATCTGATCATAGTGCCATCAAACTGGACATTAATTACAAGAGAAACTTCAAAAACTCTGTAAACACATGGAAATCAAATAATACACTCCTGAACAATCAATGGGTCACAGAGGAAATTAAAGAAGAAATTAAACAATATCTACAAGCAAATGAAAATACAAGTGTAACTTATCGGAATCTGTGGGATGCAATGAAAGCAGTCCTCAGAGGGAAATTTATTGCAATAAATTCTCACATTTGGAAAATGGAAATAACAAAAATAAACAATCTCATGTTACACTTCAAACATCTAGAAAAAGAAGAGCAAGTAAAACCCAAAACCAAAAGAAGGGAGGAAAATATAAAGATCAGAGCAGAAATTAATGCAATTGAATCTAAGAAAACAATACAAAGAATCAATGAATCAAAGTTTGTTCTTTGAGAAAATAAACAAAATTGTTAAGCCCTTAGTCAAACTTATTTTAAAAAGGAAAGAAAAAACTTGAATCCATGCAATAAAGAATGAAAAGTGTGAAATCACCACAGGCCCTGTAGAAATACAGGTCATAAATACCTACTTCAAAAAGTTTTATTCTCACAGGTTCAATAACACAGACGAAATGGATAGATTTCTAGAAACATATCAATTACCAAAACTGGATCAAGAAGATATAAAACTAATGAATAACCCAATTTTAATTAAGGAAATTGAAAATGTAATTAGAACTCTACCAACCAAGAAAAGTTCAGCTCCTGATAGATTCTCAGCTGAATTCTACAAGAAATTCAAGGAAGACTTAATGTCAATACTCCTGAAACTCTTTAATGAAAATGAAAGGGAAGCAAGTTTCCCTAACTCATTCCTGGAAGTAAGTATTGCCCTAACACCAAAACCAGAGAAAGACCTAATCAAAAAAGAGAACTACAGGTCAATCTCCCTAATGAATATCAATGCAAAAATCCTAAATGAAATACTGGGAAACAGAATGCAGCAAGTCATTAAGGAGATTATACACTACAACAAAGCAGGATTCCTCCCAGGAATGCAAGGATGGTTCAACATACTCAAATCAATAAATATAATACACTATATCAATAGAGCCAGGGGTAAGAATCACATGGTCATTTCAATAGATGCAGAAAAAGCTTTTGATTAAGTTCAACACCATTCATGATAAGAACTCTACAGAAAATTGGAATAGATGCTCTTTACCTCAGTCTGATAAAAGCCATCTATGACAAACCAACAGCCAGTATCACATTAAATGGCCAAAAACTGAAAGCTTTCACTCTAAAATTGGGAATAAGACAAGGATGTCTATTATCACCCTCCTATTCAATAGAGTGCTGGAAACATTAGCCAGAGAAATTAGACAAGAGACAGAAATAAAAGGAATAAGGAAGGGAAAAGAAGAAGTTAAATTATCACTATTTGCAGAGGACATGATACTCTACATAGAAGATGCACAAAACTCCATAGAAAGACTTCTGGATATCATAACCAAATTCAGTAATGTAGCTGGATACAAAGTCAATACTCAGAAATCATTTGCATTCCTGTACACAAACAACAAACACATTGAGAGAGGAGAGAAACCACACCCCTTACAATAGCATCCAAAAAAATGAAATACTTAGGAATCAACCAAACAAAGGAAGCAAAAGATCTATTCAATGAAAATTATGGTACTCTGAAAAAGAATTTGAAGAGGATCTCAGAAAATGGAAAGACATTCCATGTTCATGGATAGGAAGAACAAACATTGTGAAAATGACCATTCTTCCAAAATTGTTATATGGATTTAATGCAATTTCCTTCAAAATACCATTAACATACCTCACAGATCTAGAGAAATCATCCTTAAAATTTATCTGGAACCAGAAGAGACCTAGAATAACAAAGGCAATTCTGGGCCTAAGGGCAGTGCAGGAGGAATCACAATTTCAGACTTGAAACTATACTACAAACTACTGTAGTAAAATCAGCATGGTAAAGGAATCAAAACAGATAGGAGGATCAATCAAATAGATTAGCAGATATAACCCCAACAACAAATACATTCAGCCACCTTACCTTTGACAAAGGGGCCAAACATGTTCACTGGAGGAAAGATTGCCTCTTTAATAAGTGGTGGTGGAAAAACTCACTTTCCATATGCTGAAAACTAAAACTAGACCCAAGCCTATCACCAAGCACTATACTAACGTCAGAATGGATCTAAGATCTAAATATTAACACAGAAACACTAAATTTGCTGGAAAACAAAGTAGGTAGAAATCTTGAAGACATACATGGGGTAGGTGGAGAATTCATGAACAAAAGTCAAACTGCACGGGAAACACTGGGATCTTGTCTTATTAAAAAGTTTTTTCACGTCAGAAGAAAACTCCAACAGAGTGAAAAGAAAACCCACAAATTGGGGAAAATCTTAGTCAACTGTCTCTGAGACAAAGGTCTTCTATCTGGAACATACAAAGAATTTAAAAAAATCAGGCCCTAGAAAATTCAAAGACTGAATCTAAAAATGGGCATCTGAGATGAAAACACACTTATCAGCTGAAGATGAATGGCTAATAAATACATGAAAAAATGTTCTGCATCATTGATCATTAGAGAAATGCAAATTAAAACAACTCTGAGATTCCATCTCACTCCAGAAAGAATGGCCCGGATCAAGAAAACAAACAATAACAAATACTGGAGAGGCTGTGGGGATAAAAGGAACCCTTCTCCACTGTTGGTGGGAGTGTAGAATGGAGCAGCGACTGTTGAAATCAGTCTGGAGGTTCCTCAAAAAGCTAGGATTGGAAGTCCTGTTTGACTCACCTTTTCTGCTTTTAGCATATTCCCAGAATAAGCAAAATCATCATACCACACAGTGTTATATGTGTGACCATGTTTATATCAGCACAATTTGTAATAGCCAAATCTTGGAAACAACTCAAATGCCCATCAGTTGAGAAATGAATAAAAAAGATGTGATACTTTTATACAGTGGAGTACTATTCAGCTATAAAGAAGGATCATTGAGGCTTTTATAGGTAAATGGATGCAACTTGACACCATACTCATAAGTGAAATAAATCAAACTCACATGTGTAAACACCACACCATCTCCCTAGTGTAAGAAAATGAGAGACTCAATAAGATACAAAATCCCCTTTAAGTATGGGGGAAAAGTTCTGAAGCCCAATGGTGCTTTTATTTTTTGATTTGATTGGTTTAAGTCTGTTTTCTACAATTTGAATGTAATATGTGAGAAGATATGAACAGCTTTTTTGAAGAAAACAAAGGACATTAAGGTAGCCATTGTTGATTTGTTATTGTCTGATTTGAAGGCCTGTAATGCTTTCACTCTTTTTTTTAATCTGGTTTCATATTATTTTGTTTTGCTTGAGTTTATTGTGTGTGAATGCATGAACAACCATTTCAAAGAAAACAAGAGACATTAGGGTAGCCATTGTTAATCTCCTATTGTTATGTTTTGAAGACCTGTATTTCTTGAAGTGTTCTATTCTGGTATGCTTTGTTGTGCTTAACTCTGTTTTGTTTTGTTTTGTTTTGTTTTATTCTCTTTAAAATAAAAAAAAGTGTTCTTTAAAAAAAAACAAAACAGAACAAAACAAAACAAAACAAAACCCTCTCAAGCCATGAGCCAAATTAAGCACTCTCCAATAAATTGTAGGGATTAGGTATTGTGTTCCAGCAACAAAACCTGGCTAATCTAGACCTCACATCATATGTAAACATGATCAGAAGTGGAAAGTAGATTTCAATATAAAAAGCGAAGACCATGAAGGTTTTAATAAAACAGAGCAGAATGTATGCATACCTTGTGGGTAAACAAAAATAGAAATTAAATGTATAGAAGTTAAATTAGCTTTCACCTTAATATACTTTTTACTCATTAAAAATACCATTAAAAGTATAAATAAATTATACATTTTAAGAAATAGTCACAGTGCATGTATTTGTGAAGACACAAATGCCTGGTGTCCCAACCGTATAAAGAACTTCTTTGCAATAATGCAAAGATGATTTTTTTTTTTTGGTGGCACCAGGGATTGAACTCACGACCTTGCACTTGCCAGGCAGGTGCTTAGGCCACTGAGCTAGATCCCCAGCCCTGGTGTTTTTGAAATAGAGTCTCACTATGTTGTTCAGGCTGGCCTTGAGCTCACTTTGTAGCCCAGGCTGGTGTCAAACTCACAACGATCTGCCTGTCTCAGCCTCCCAAGTGCTAGGATTACAGGCGTGAGCCACCATGCCCAGCTTGCAAAGATGATTGAATAAAAGAACAATAAATATTTGAACAAATACATCAAAAAGATGGTATTCAAATGGACAGCAATACATTTAAAAAAGCTAATACCTTTAGTTATCAGGAAATTGTAAATTAATCATAATTATGTATCATCATACACCCATTTAAATGACTAAAAGAAGAGAGATCAGAGACAAATGTAGGAATAATTTGGTATGGTTAGAATTTTCATACAGTGTTGGTTGGCCAGGTATTTAGCTCAGTGGCATAAGCTCCAGCCTGGCAAGTGTGAGTTAGTGAGTTTGACCCCTAGTACAAAAAAACAAAAAAAAAAAGCAACAACAACCAAAAAAATTATGGCAGTGTTGGTAGAAATATATAATCGTCCAGATACTATAGAAAAGCTCTGGCAATATCTTAATATCAAGCTTGCATCTCACTCTACAGTAGAATTTCTACTCTGAGTTAATCATGTAAGAGAAATGAAAGTACTAACATATAACTTTTTATAAAAATGTATATAATAGCTTTATTCATAACTGTACTAGATGAAAAACTGCCCAGATATCATCTATAAAAGTTTTTGTAAATTATATTCATATAATGAGACATTGTCAGTACTTGATACATTACTGATTCACGCAAATATGTAGATGAAGCTCCAACTTTCATGGTGATTGAAAACACACTTATAAAGCATAAGCAGTACAATTCTATTGATGTGAAATTCTAGATCAAGTTGAAGCAAATCTACTATGAACGCAAATCTCCTTTTCAGAGTTCACGGAAGGAGTTGAAGGAATTTTTTTGAATGACACTAACATTCTATAATTTGATATAAATGAATAAAATTTAGCAAATATTGTCTTAAGTTTTTAGTTTTATAAACTTTTTACAAATGCTATCCATAAATGTCTCATATTACATAATAGTGTATTAAACTATTTACTAGTAAATTATTTAAAATTTGCATTTAAAAAAATCCCAAAAAAGATATAAAAGAAATGGATCGATAGATAAAGCAATGCATGAATAGATATGTATGTTAGTAGAAAGAGTGAAATTGAAATTGAGAGTTTATTGATTGAATATATACATATTCACTATAAATTTATTTTATCATTTTACATTTGAAAGAGCTAAAATGAAGCTAATAGTCTCCATGTTTTTATAATAAAATGTGCTTTGAAAAAATATCAGCAGGTATAATTTATGACACATCCTTCACTGATACTGGAGTTTTCAGAAAGACATAGCTCTTCTTCAGGGGAAAAAATTAAAATTTTAGGCTAATGTTTACTTTCTACTTCTACAAAAAGACAACTTTGATGGAGTTTGCACATAAACTCAACATATCTTTGTGGTCCATTTGGGAGGAAAAAACCTACTGTGATTTCCAACTTGTAAAACCGAAACCATCTAAGTACCCTAATTATCAAGTATAAATATAGCTTCAAATAAAGTCATTTGAATGCAACATTTATAGCATACAGAAATAAGAGTAGAAAAAGAAATGACAATTGAGAGCCATTAAAATCATTTTGGCTTTTAATAACTTGAGTTAAGGTTTGGGCAGAGACCCTGTTTAGCCCCTTTCTTTCTTCCCCACTGTGGTTTCTAACGAGAAGTTATTGAGGATTCACCATTTCACATATAGAATCCAAATATATAGTTTGTTTCTTCATGTTTGAGCAGCACAGTAAAACTTAGAGAGGGAAAATGACTCACCAAGTTCACAAAATATAATTCTCTAATTGCCAATTGAACTTCCTATTAAAGTAATAATTCAGAGTAATATGTAACATAAAAACAGTTGCTTGTGTGATTTAATTTTCACTTCTTTCCTGCAATTACTGATAGACTAGAAAATGTACATTAGCTTTTCTTCTTTTATTTCTCAAGTAACTCATTAATTTGGAGTAAATTAAAGTAGAACGAATTAAAGAAAATAGAGAAAAAGGTCTCTCTTCCCTGTGTTGTACCTATGAAAAATAGTTCCTGATTAATTTGTTTAGATGACTTGCCAATTCATCAGTGTGGCTTTTAATGATAATATTTTCAAATACAATATTTCTTAGTGCCAATTCAGTCTTTGGACGTATTAGTCACACAGAGGTTGTCACTGTAAAAAAAAGAGTGACTTCAAATAAATATTCAGTTCTTATATTCTAAAGCTGAATGGCCAGCAGATAACATAAAATAACACCTTTTCATCAGTGAATTCTATTTTAAGCACTATTGGCCACTTAATATTCCTAAAGACTTTCAATTTTAGCTATTAAGTGAAAATATAGGAAGGCACGTGTTATTTCGCAGAACCTGGGGCCATACTGAACAGATAACCACCCACACTCAGTTGACCAGCCTATCCTCCTTTGCCTTTCTGTGTTGGGGAAAAGACTGGGCAAGTATAGGTGATAAAACAGCTTTTTCATCTTTACTTTCTTCTATTATAATTATTAAGCTTCACCCAGAATTTGAAGGGAATGGACATAATGTGTGAAAAATCACAAATCACTTTAATCAGTCATTAAATAAATTTTATAAGGACAAGTCCTCTTTATATCATGCATATGCAATGTTTTAAGAAATCAGAAAAGATAGTTACTTTAAGAAGTAGAATAAGCCCTCCATAGGCCTAGAGCTCATGTTAAAACACTCATTCCTGGGTCCCACCTCCAGAGCTTCTTAAGTAATAGATTTGGTAGGTTTGGGAAAGGAGTCTAAAACTTTGCACCTCTCTCTCTCTCTCTCTCTCTCTCTCTCTCTCTCTCTCTCTCCCCCATTTCCTTAATTTTTCATTGGCCATGCATAATGATCACATTCATTATAGAGAATTTGTACTGGTACATAGTATAAGCTATTTCATTTTTTCTCTATTCTTCTCTCATGCCTTCAATTTTTCTTCTGGTCTCCATTTACAAAAAATTGTTTCCATTTTTTCCCATGATTATCTTTTTATCCGTTTTTCCTTTTCTCACTCTCCTGTTTCCATCGCCCTCCTTCCCATTTAAGAAACCACCAACAGAATGAAGAGACAATTTACAGAGTGGGAAAAGAAAAATTCACCAGCTACTCCTCAAAGGATTAGATCTAGAATAAATAAAGAACTAAAGAAATCAGAGCCCCAAAATTTAAAGACCCAATTCAAAAATGGGCATCTGAAAAATACTTTTCAGGTAAAGAAGTATAAACAGCAATAAATATCCAACAAAAATGTTCAACATTACCAGTCATTTGAGAAATACAAATTAAAATAATACTGAGATTCCCTCTCACTCCAGAAAGAATGGCTATTATCAAGAAATCAACTAACATTAAATGCTGGCAAAGCTGTATGGAAGGAAGAACTTTTCCACTTTTGGTGGGAATATAAATTAGAACCATCACAATAGAAATAAATATGGACATTCCTCATAACAACCAAAATTAGAGGTTTTATTTCACTCAGGCATTCCCCTTGTAGATATCTTCCTGAAAGAAAAAAAGTGTCATGTCACAGTGATATATTCATACCAGTGTTTAGACCTGCACAATTTATAATAACTAGGGACTGGGTATATAGCTCAGTGGTATAAGTGCCTGACTGTCAAGTACAAAGTCCTGAGTTCAATTCCAGGTACCAAAAAAAAAATAAAATAACTAAATCTTGCAAACAACCCACATGATGATCAATGGATGAAGGATAAAGAAAAATTAGTTTTTATAAATTGCATTTTTAACAAGTTCTCCAGAGAATGCAGGCCACCCTTTGAGAAATATTGTTTATTGCAGTTATGCTGTAAGTTAGATCTAGACAGTATGATTTTTTTAAAAAGAACTTAAAAATACTGCATTAGTGAAGTTTTAGCATAAATAATACTCCTTCTTCTCTACTTTCCTTTATATGCAAGTTACACAAATATGTAGACTCATTAGAGCATAATGTACAGAGTATGCATTTATAAAGATTCAATTTGATATTTGAATCCACAACATTTGCTAACAGTGGAATGTTCTTCCAAATCTTCATGCTTCATGCACTCATAGGTGAGTCTCATCAGAACTGGCTAGATGTAGGACTTGTGATACGAGGGTGTGTGCTACTAAATTAGTCCACTGATTGGCTTAGCACAATTCTAGATGTGGATAATGGAAAGGCTCAACCTATATGTGACTGGTATCACCTCAAAGTGTTATAGGCTGGATGGGATAAAAGGGAAAAGAAGGTTTGATACTTGTCTTGGTTACTTTCTCTCATGGCTGAGACAAACACCTGACACCCAAAATTAGGGAAGAAAAGGTTTATTAGCTTACAGTTTTTGGTGGTTTCAGTCCATAATCAGCTGGCTCCAAGGCAGAGTGGAACTGCACTGGGGCAACACTTCAAGGCAGCAGCCAGAACAAAAGGGCCAAGTCCAAGCCTCTTCTCTACCCTTAAATTGTACTCAGCCCCGCCTCACCTTCAGGGTGGGTGTAGCACTCACAAAATGTCCTTGCCCTCCTTTTGCACAGGATGAGGATATTTACAAAGTAAGAACCCTGCCTCCCTGCTGAGTCTCTCAGTTAAACCTCTAAATTTCTCAAGTTGACGCAATGTATCAACCATAGCAATACTGTTGCTACTTCCTGACTGACACTGCATGAACTGTTCTTCCTCTGAAATCCCCTTCAGTCATGCCTCCCTGCCTTAGAGTCAGCCAACTTCATACTGAAAACTCTACAAACCATGAATTCAAATAAACCTTTCCTCATTTACCTTTGCTTTGGTATTTTGTCTCACCAATGAGAAAAGTAACTAAGACAGTGATGTAATAATATTTGACAAATATTATTTTTCTAATTTTTAAAGCTTTTGATTTTTATAGTGTATAGACTATTTTTCTTGTCCTCTGCCCCTTTACTTCATTCCTTTCCTTTTCTATTGCCTTCTTCCTTCCTTCCTTCTTTCCTTCTTTCCTGCTGTGTTTCTCTCCGTAAATATAATTGAATACATATTGTTCATAATCAGACCAAAATTGAATCACATCCTCTGTAGTAGAGTCGAGGAACATAGATTCTGGACACTGGGAGTAGAGTATTACTAGAGTGAACATGCACACTCTCACTTGTGGATTTTAACCCCTTAACAATGACAATAAGAAAAGACTTCAAAACTCTTTTGTGCATATGGAACCGTGCAACATTCTAGTTGCTCTATATTGATATAAACACCACAAATTGGGGTTTAAGTAGTATTTTTAAAAAGTGTAAACTAATACAAAACCTCCCACACACTCCACTTGTGACTTGAGGCCCCACACACTCCACTTGTGTCAGAGGAGGGATGTCAAGCAGTGTACCTTTCATTGGTCACTTTGTTGTTAGAAGTTCACAAGAAATAATTTAAAGGTATAAGTCCTTTTTTTCCCCATAAAGACCTTCAATGTAATATCATCTATGCAATAAGACATCTGTCTTGGTGACCCTGAATATCAATTTTCTCATCTGTACAATGGGCAGAGAATGGATAAATAATGTTAACCTCTTGCACAAAATGTATCCTAATGCCTTCACATTTAAGGCATGCTGGCGGTAAATAAGGTATGAGAAATCCATTTAGCATGTCTCATGAGGACACTATTGAACACCTCTGTGTGAAGTTCTTCTAGTTATAAAGCACCATCTGGCTCACTTGTGTGACTGCTTGGCCAGCACCTTGTCTTCATGATGACTGCACACAAATATAAGCCTGTGATTTTTTTCTTATTCTAATGTAACTTACACATACATTTTGTTTTGTTTCCAGAAAAACATGGTATTGCTCCTGCACATCAATGTAAAATTGCTTGAAATCTTTGAGGATGCAACTTCTCTGTCATGATACAGTACATTCTCATCTTTTGGCCAAGATCCTATGTAATTTATACTCCTCAGTTTAGTCCATCTGTGGCTACTCTGATTTTAATTTGGCTATTCCTTACTGACAATCCATGTTTTAAAAAATTACATGTATTAAAATTGAAATTGTCTACATAATATGTGGAAACAATTGATGAAAATAACTGCTTTAACTTAGAGAGTTTTCTTTTATAGATGGTCCTGTTACTCATTCAAATATCACCATAAAAGCCACAGATTCCTGAACATTGTACCACTGATTTGTTTTAGTTATTATTTTCTGCTCTTTGAAAATAAGAAGAGTCGCCTTTTTCAGCTTCCAACTTCACAAATCCCTGATGAGGTCAGTGCTTTCTAAAGTAGAAGCAATTTTATCCACTCTAAATGAACAATTAGCATAAATTCATCTTTTTTGCATAGGATGAGTTCTCCATTTAGAGCACCATAGTTTATTTTAACATCTTCTGTACACTTCAATAGCTTGAAGAATTTTGCATGTTATTATTCCAAAATGATTCTTGGCTTTCAAATTGCTGACCTTAATAAGATGGGCTTTCTTCATCTCCTGTATTAGCATATCATACCTAATGAAATCAGGTTGAACCAATCAAATTCCTGGATGACTGACCTTTATTAACTGGTAATTCAGAAATACGATTTCAGAAAGCTCTACCTTATAATAAAAAAATTACAAAAGCAAGATCATTTCTCATTGGCTAAGGAAGAAAAAGGTTCCCTGGAAGCCAGTCACAACTAAGCTTTAAAATGTAAAAGAATCATGGAGAAACAATGTGTATTGTTCCAGAAGATGATGTTAATTCAACAAATTTAATTAAGTTATTTCATGCCTGTTGTGTCTACTTTGCCCACAGATAAGGTCAATGTATATTTGAAAATGTTATGTGGTGCTTTTCTTATGGATTTTATTAACTCTTTTGCAATAAATCGCATTTTCCTTTATAGATGCTTCTTTCAAAATACAAAACATTATGCAATCATTTTTTCATCAAACAGTTTTGAAGTTTATTATGTGTAAGTTCCTGTGGCTAGATGGAGAAGATTTTAAACTTTTACTAGTAGACTTCTTTTATGAGAAACTGATCTACTATATATGTGTGTGTATCTACATATACATGGTATATTTGCTAGGTCTCTATGTTTAAAAATACACCATTCAGGAAGAGGAATACATTTTCATATTGTACCTTAAATGCTAAGCAAGGAGTAATCGCTACTTGCAACGGGAGGTAATTCCCTGTCTTGAAGCGACTGCAGCTCCTCTCTGGCAGGGCCACCAAGACTCTACTGCAGACTGCTGTTGAGTTTCCCTCCCACTTGGAGGTGGTAGTATTCAAAATAAAACTTTTCTAGTACAAAGCAGCTAAAACCTACATAATTTTGCTTGGTTTGCCATAGTGATTTTATCATAAGTTTCTTTAGAGATAAAGATGAGAATAAAAATGATAAATATTCAGGAATTGTGAGTGACTTGTGACTTTCAAACTATAGTCTTGGGTGTCTATCAAAGGTAACTACTGGAACCTGACACTTTTCTTCCCTCAGAACTCAATCTTTATTGAAGACAAGATGTCAGTATAAGTAGATTAATTTAATCAGTTAGGGTTCTAGCATGAAATGGATATATCACTGAGAATGGATAATTGAGTGAAAACTTATGAACGATCTTTTAAGGTGTGGCAGTGATTTCTGCTTCCAGGAAGATATAGCAGACATATATTGCCCTATTTTAACAGTACAAATAATAATATCTTGTATGGAATTTAAAACAAACATATGGTGAGGGAAGAGGAGATAGCATAATGGCTACTGATTTTAAAAGTCAAAGAAAAGCACAGTGGCAAATTTCTTTAGTTTTCTTTTGGCCTCATACATTTTTAAGACTTACAGGGGACAAAGATAGTAAGACAGAAATGCCAATAGGCACAGACAAGAAGGGCTACATTAAAAATTGCTCTTCTAGGTAACCGACAAGAAAAACAGTAGCTTACCAAAACAACATCTAGGCAGTAACTGCTCTACTTCAGCCAAACACTGCAGGAAAAGCTATAGCCTCACCTTATTCAGACAAAAAACAACCCAGAGGGAGGGAATTAGACTTTCACTCTTATCAAGCTGTACCAATGTGCTGACATCTCACCGCCAGACTGGTATTAAAAAGCCATCTAAGCAAAAGAGACTTTCAAGCCCACTTGGTATTAATGATGCTTACAGTCATTTCCTAGGAAGAGGAAGCTTAGCACTGAGTGAGTTTCAGCTTTGAAACTAGGTGAAGACAAAAGTTTCAGGTGTCTACATGGTTTTCTTGGCACTACTTCCACCCCTAGTGAACAATTCCCCTTCCACTGGGCTCTAGCTCTAAAGGTCCTGTGTCCTATGCTGACACCCTGGAGTACTAACTTCTGACAAATAAACCTTTGAGCTACAAAACTGCATTCAAATCATATCACTATGTGTTATACCTGATACAAACATTAACTAAAAATTATCATAGGCATAAATATACATTATAATAGTGTATAAAACGGAAACAATTGCATGTCCATCAGTGGACAAATAAACTATGGATTATTTCTTGAAGCATTACTTGGTCATAATAAGTAAAAAATATATCAAGCTACATGAATCCCCAGAGAATTATGATATCAAAAAAATAATAACCAATTCAAAATGACATAATTAACATGGTATCAAGTAGTTAAGGAGAGCATGGAGCCATTCAAAAACAGTTACAAGTAGACACATGAAGTGTGATGGTGCTAGAAATGCTCTTTATCCTGGTTGTTTCATTAATATAATATATGTCATTGTTTATATCCTGGTGATAACACTGTGCTATGCATTTTTAGGATGTTATCAATTGGTGAACCTGGATAACATCACACGATCTCTGTGCTGTGTCTTACTTCTGCATGTGAACTTGCGACTGTCTAAGAATAAAAAGTCTAATAGAAAAACTGACTTACTAAAAATAAGTCAAAGCCAGACACATCAACTGCTAAGCTCTGAAGAAAGAAGTTATCTGAAGTAAGAAGAAGAGCTCTGTTGAGAAGTTCATCTCATGATCAATGTGGCCTGAGGAAAGGATATCTCAGGGAAGGGAAGGTGGGAATAAAGATTTCACCTTCCCACTGTAGATGCAACAAATTAGAAAAGCATGGGCCACCAGGCCTTTGGAAGTGGACCTGGGGTATCAGGACACCTGCAACACAAATAAAGTCTCAAAGTCCTGACACTTCTTTAATATATTTACTCAGAGTTATGATTCTTAAAAGTAATATGTAGAAATAGTCATTATCTTTGCAAACATGTTCTTAATAATGTGTAGTTTTTACTTTCATCACAAAAGATGACTCAATTTTTTATCTTAAAAGGAGACATATTAAGCAGAGCATGGTGGCACACTCCTATAATGCCGGCACTGGGGAAGCTGAAGCAGGAGAATCGTTTCAAGTTCAAAACAAGTATGGGCTACAAAATAAGCCCAAGGTCGACCTGAACTGCATAATATCAGTTGCCATAATCTCAATAAATATTGGAGAGAACAAATGGAAAAGACTTAAAATATCACCTGGGACACTATACTAAATTGTTTTTCTTGTCTTATAAGCTGGTTACTTGAATCCTCTATCTTGTCTCTTCTCTTATTTAGTCATAAACTGGGGAAACAGAAATTAGAAAATGTATCTCATATGGTATTCATGTATATTCTACACAATTTTTTTGGTCTTATTTTAGGGTATTCATAAGGACAGGTATATTTTTCACAGACTGATGCCAACATAAGTAATGACCGATTTTTGAAGAGAAGATAAATCATCTGTTTAGACAGAGATTAATGGAATAACACCTGAATCTTCAGCCTTAACTAAGAAAAAAAAAAAAAAGGAAAACTGTCTTCCCCACTCAAATGGAAATTCATAGAAATGTAGCAAATGGAAATTGCCAAAAAATCCTTCAAGAAGTGAGAGCTAAACACACTGAGACATCAAAATATCAAAGAATAAAAGGAAGATTAGTATTTGCAATAAGAAACTTGATTAACTCAAATGTGAGAGATTAGAACAAAGAAAATGACCACTGTATGTACTGAAAAAAAATTACGGCTATCAATTCCAGAGACAATGTAGTTTGAAATTATACAAAATTATGTAAAATCAATGAAATTTATAACTCTAAAGAATCAAATAAGATCCATATCTTTGTTATGTAATTATGAATTATGATGATGATGATGATGATAATGATGGTGATAATTTATGTAAGGAGATGAGCAGCATTGTTATTTCATTCTTAGAGCTTATTAACTGACTCATTTATGTTGTCACTTAGCATTGTTAACTGGAGGAAATATAAATTACCTATTTTGAAGAGCAAAACATGAGAATTGGAATTGTTCCTACATGAAGAGTAAATTTTCTCATTTTATATATTTTTCTTTAGAAGTATTTTTTGGCTTATAGGTTACATATTTATTTCATTAATTGATGAAATCACACAATCTTTGCTTACCCAAGTAATCATGAAGTACTTCTTCAAAGACTTCTGATATATCATATAAGCATCAGAATTGTGTTCTAAACTCTTATTAGCCCATTTTCCCTTTGAGGAATTGGATTCATAGTTGAAGGAATGGCTAGATAGTTTCAAGATAACTTAAAACATGTTTATGAACCTTTAGGGTAACAAACTCTTCCACAAATTCGGTGCAAGTCAAAGTTACATGAAACTGGTGAGTGTAGAAAAAATGATCCATCTTACGTTTATGTTTTAAATCTTGACATAATGTATCAATTTATTCATCAGCTGTTCAACCATTTACTAAGATGTCATCCCTATAGTAACCACTTCTCTGTGCATACAAGAAAAGCTGCTTAAGGAGGCTAATATTAATGATAGTGAAAAATCATAAACATATGTCTAATGTCATGATAAATGCAATGAAGATAAACGGAGGGAAAGGTTTAGATATGATGGTGAGGATAATTTATGGGACATGCTTTGTTTGTCTCTCAAGGAACAGCCCCTTAGAGAAGGTAATGTTTCACTGGATGTCTGATAGAAGGGAGGGAGGGACCCAAACAAAGTTATCTGGGGAAATGTTCCCAACAGTGGGGTCATGGAGAGAATGAAGTCCCAAGGTATATTAAAGCACAAGATTTCCAGAAGTAGAAATATAATAGAGCTGGAGCTGAATAGAACAGCAGAGCTTCAGAGGACATGATCACAATGATAGAAACTCCTGTCAAGTGTCACAGGACATCAGAAATGAACGTTTGAAGGCATGCACACTTAGGCCACTTTGTCATGGGGACATTAAAGCATGTTAGCACACAAACATAGAAGCTATATTGATTCTGTGCTATAGCATATTGATTCTAGACTACAACACTGAGTAGTGTGTTGCTATGTTGAAAACTATTTTTAAGGATCAGTGATATTTTGTATTTATTTATTATTGGTACATATTTTAGTACATTATGATTAGATTCATCAGAGGAATTGTTACAGGTACATGACATTTCTCAGTTCTTTTCTTTAATTCTTTTCCTCTCGCTTCTCCCCACCTTTCTGTCTATCTATCTATCCGTCTGTCTATCTATCTCTGGATCACCTATAGAGAGACAGTAAGATAGATGATAGATATATAGATATCTGTTATAATGCCTATGTATAGTGTATGGTGGTCACCTTTCTCATAGGTCACATGTAGTATATGATGGTCACCTTTCTCATAGGAATTTGGTGCACATACACAGCACTTCACAATCTTTACTTCTTTTCCTTAAATCTCCTTTCCCTCCTCTCCATATGCTTTTCTATCTTTTAGTTCCCTTCCTAAATGTCAAAGATCTATCTTGCTATTCCTATTATTTATTTTGTACTTTTAGTCATACATTAGGTTCCTCATATAGGATAAAGCACATGATGTTGAAGCTTGTATGTCTGATTTACTTCACTTAACAGCGTGGTTTTAAGGTATGTCCTTTTCCCTACTTTGCAAATTTCAAAAAATTGTTTCCTTTTTTGTAATATTACTGACAGTTATGTTTATTACCCTTTTGTAGTAGTGTTCAATTTAAAACGTAAACACATGGGTAAGTGGTAGAAAATTTTCAGCTTCATTGTAATCCTATGGGACCGTCATTATAAATGCAGCCCATTGTTTACTGCAAGGATATTAAGAAGCACATAACTGTGTGTTTGACGTAATTTTGCAGACTATTTAGAGCATTTTTGGGGGGTACTGGGAATCGAACCCAGCACCTCATGCTTGCTAGGCAGGTGCCGTGCTGCTGAGGTATATACCCGGCCGTATCTAGAGCATTGTTATTTCATTTTTATTTTGAAGATGATGAGAAGTCATTGGAGATTTTTGAGCATGTAAAGAGTAGTATAGAGTTCCCACTGAGGGTACTCTACTTGGCTGCTGAGTGAAGCATGTATTGTAGGGTGGCCAGAGTACAACCATGAAAATAAAATAGGCTATAAAGTATAACTAAATTAAAAAGCAAAATTAAAGATCAATAATAGAAAACATGGAAATATATCTTTTGGAGAAGGGAAGGGGTCCAACAGGTGGAGGGTAGTGAAAGGTAGGAGAGAGGAAAGGGGATGCAAAAAGAATTAAGAAGTGTTACTTACATATATCAATTCTGCAGTGTGAATGTAATCATGTATTGCAGATATGTACTGATAAATCTGCAAAATACAAAATGCAACTAAAAATATATTCCAGGAAAGAGAGTACAGTTGATTAGATGACGATGTAGTGTAAAGTTTCTATATGTAGTTCCAGGCACGAATCCACATTATTGTGTGGCTAATCAAGTATTGGTCTGAGAGAAAGGATTTTGGTATGAACAGAAAAGAAGTGCTAATATTTAGTTACTTCCCTGAAAGATCTGGTTTTGTTTTGACACTGCATGTGTAATACCCTTACATGAACAAGAAAACCATGCTGTGATTGTGAAAGAATTTATACGGGCAGGCCATAATCTATACATTATAAAAATGAATTGAGTTTATTAATATAGTGTTCCATTTTTATTCATTTTTGAGTTTGGATTGATGCCTAAAATCAGACACTTAGGAGATCTTGTTATAGTTTCAGCAGTGCAAGAGTTCATGGTAGTATTTTAAGACCTTAAAAAATAAAAGAAGTTTCTAAATGTATTATCTTTTTATACTGCCTAATAATTATGACTATGACTCATTCAAATCAACCTTTCAAGTGTCTTGTCATAAAATAAAGGACAAGTTACAGAGTTCCTTAATAAGAAGTTAGTAAAGAGAATAAATGCATAATCCTGAGGCTTTCATTTGACTTAACTTTAAAACCCTCCAAACTTATTATTAGAGTTAATTTCTGATAACATATCCTAAAACTGCTCTTTCAGATTAATTTTCAACTTATAGTTTATATTAAATTCTGAAAATCCTCTTATGATGTATATAAAATGTAGATCTACAGTAATTCCATTCCTGGTTTTCATTAAAAAAAATCAGAAAGGTGGAATTGGGTGATTTACATATGGCCATGTTATTACCCTTGTACAGAGATTAAAAGAAAAAAGACAGATACCAACTCAGGATACAATGACACAGAAATGGAAAGGAGTGACACTGTGTAGCTTTAATAATCACTTCATCATCAATTAGTGTCATGAATAAATTACCCTCTTAAGTGAGAAATTATAGACAGTCCTACACAGTCAAATAAGTCTGGCAATAGATACCTTCTGAAAATAAAGTAGAAATACTGCATTTAATTAGGTTTGGTTTTAGGAATTGTTATAAAAATAGAATTTAAAAATCGAGTATGAAAACATCCATCTGGTGTGTATAATGTCACACCTACCATGGCAACTCGTGTTAACCCAAGAGAAACACCTTGAACATTCATTGATTATATTCTGAAGTCTATAGCAAAAACAATTTTTCAGTTAAACTTGATCGCCTGAGATGGATTAGGCTGAAGGATGGAAGACTGAAAGGCACAGATCACCTTTATCTGGCTCAGTTATATTTTCATGGCCCATCCATAACAAAACACCTTTTTATAATAATCTTTGTGAAATAGAAATAATCACATAAATTAGCTGCAGATATACTGTGAGATATCAGTGAGATGGCTGATAATAGATGTTGGAAATATCCTAATTATATTACCCTTATGCCAGATTCGTAAGCATGCACAGTTTTTCAGGCACAGAAATATATGACACCCAGTACAACTAAAAGAGGGGAGTCCTCCATAGTCTTCCTGGTGCATGACTGTCTTTTAGACAATAATCTGAGGCCGCTCTGGGAAGTAGTGGCTGCTTTTTCCTCATAGCTAACCCTTTGTCATGCGGACATAGCCATGTGCTTTCCATGTTAGTAAGGTTCTTGGTGCATGCAGTGTGTGGATTCCTTTTGGTATTTCCCCTACATGATGTCTCTGCCAAGGATCACGTGACTCTACCCTTCTAAAGCAAGACCACCCTCTAGGGTGATGGTGGAACAAAAAGCACTGATCCAGGAATAGTAGGTGGTTCTTGAACTCAGCAAGCATTCTAAAGTAACTTTCTTCACTCTCATGTAACTGTTTTATTTATTTTTTAATAAAATGTGAATGTCTATAAAAAGGGACCTCAGAGCATGCCTTGAGCACTAAAATTCTATTCTTTTGAGGAATTCCAATTAATTCTTTACTTATTTATTGTGCAGAGTTCTTCAAACATATGTAGTCAATTTCAGGAAAATAGTTGATTTTTGCATATCACTTGATGAGATACTATGCAGCCATCAAAATGATAGCTACAAACCCACATAAAAAAAATCTCAAAATAAACTGTTAAATAAGATTTGAAAAGGCATGATGCCAATAATTTTTAAAATAAATATTTTTTGGACAAGATCATAATAGCCTCTATGAATGTGAAGATGAATATTAATGAATTAAGGATACCAATTTTCCACATTTTTATGACTATTTCTATAAATCCATCTATCTATCTATCTTTTTATAGGACAAAGAAATAGAGATATCCTTATATTTATCCTAAATAATCACCCTTAACCCTTCAATAGTCCTTTTCTTTCTTCCCAAGAGACAATTGCGTCACTCTTTGAGGTCAGCCTTCTAGTAATTTGAATGAAAATTTCAAGGTAATAAATTTTTTTTTCATCAAAGTAAAAAAACTGAGCACCTTAATTTCTCCTAGGACAATGTTTTAAAACTTAGACCAGTGTATTTTGAATGAGACTTTTTAAAAATTAGTCATTATGAGTGCACACAGAATAAGCATTTGAAGTAGCCACCTCACATGGATGACTAGCACTGAATATACTGTCATCTTTCAATCCTTACATCTTTATAAATGCCTTACTTCTCAGCTTTATTCTCTCATATTTTATTTTACCAAAATAATGCTCTTGCATGTGCTTTGACAACATGCATGTTCCTAGTCTAGTTTTTGAATAGTCAGTAATTTGCTTTATTTCACATCTTTTGCAAACACAGCTCAGTAGAAACCAAAATGTTTTTAACACACTAAAGCAGAAATTTTCAAACTTCTGGAACCATACACATGAACTAAGTGACTTCATGTAAACACAGATTTCTAAGCCTCATTCCAAGAGGTTCTTATTACTATGATGCATGTGACATTCTGGAACTTTTTTTTGAAGACATTTGCAAGTGATTTTCATGCAGGTGACTTAGAAATCTACTATGAAGAACTCCAAAGAACTTCCCCTTTCTAGATGGCTCTCAGGTTCTAATTGGAATATTTATATAAAATATAAGATATCTCTCTAGTTTTCACCAAAGACTCTGCCTAAGAAATAGATATTGCAGAAGAGCCTTCTATGACCCGAAATGTAGGATGAACCTAACCCATTTTGTGTTGATAGCATCTCTAAGCACAAGCAGTCTGAGTGGGTGGAGCACATCAAATACTAAGGATTTTATTTATTGTGTGGGTGTGCACATCTATCGGTTCATCCATCTGTATTTGTTCATTTATTGAATACTGTATTTGCTATGTGTCAGACATTATGCTATACATAAACTACCACTTAAGATGACCTCTTCTTGTTAATGAGCAGATAAAACCACCAAGCAATTAAAGCCACAGTGAACCTCTAGCCATTGCTAGGTTTCATTCCACTAAGGGTACAACAATGTCCACACATATTATTCTTTGGACATAATTAAAAATTCTGAGTATGAACTTTGTCCTTGCAGCGTCACCCTACACCTTGATAACTTTTCATTTCTGCTATCTCTTTAACCCAGAAATGAGTTTTATGGAGCTCAACCTATCATCTTTTAAGGTCTTTCATATAACCAGAAAGTAATCAGATTATCATCATTATTTTGTGCATAAGAAAATTTGTATGAAAAGAGGCAGCTATTTTGACCAAAACAGTAGATATAGTAAGTGACAGAAAGGGATTAAAATATTTGTGTCTAACTTCCAACTCAGTCTATTTCAATTTCCGTATGCTGCTTTCTAAACTACATGGTGCCTCACACATTCTCACTTGACAGATGCTCATGTGAAAAACGATGCATGTAGATATGCCCCTGACAATACTAGGCAGTTTAGTGCTAGAACTCGTTCCAAATGAATGTTGATAGCTCAGTTCAATGCAAAAGGGATTGCCTTTTGAGGTTCACAAAATAAAAAGAATCAGTAAGAGTTCAGAGAATTCAGAGATTAGATTGAAGTAAATATGTACGTCATAGTCCTACAGAATCTAAACCCTTCCACCTCTCAGACCTAACCATTTGTGATCAGTAAATTCCAACTCCGTTAACTTCTCTTCTGAGCACAAATTGTGCTCTCTTACAACTCCATAGTTTCAAGGATGCGTTTGTAGTCAACAGACTCATGCTAGACCCTTTTTATCAGATAGTTGCATCTTGTCATTCAGATGGCTACAAAAATTTTATTTTCTAACTAATTTTCCCTTAATACATTTACCATTCCCTCCAACTATTTGGTTGATTCACTCTGCTTTCTCCTTCATAGGAATTTTGCACATGAGATAATATTCTTTCTTTATTTGTCTACATTCCTCACTAGAATATTGATGAATTAGTGATTTTTTAATTATTTTCCATTATAATCTTAGAACTAAAGAAAATTCTTCTATAGAATAAACAATATATCTGTAGATTAATGAAATAATGACCATTAAAGTGTTCTATAGAAATAATTAAACATGTTTGGGGACAGAATAAAATGACAAAGATGACTGCACACATTATTAGAACTTATATTCATTGAGGAAATTGTTTTCATTGAGGAGCTGCATTGAGGAAGCTATGAAGCTTTCATAGGATGGGAAAGAGATTTTTTTGTAATTTCCAAATACTTCCTTGACCATTTCCCCAATGTTAGAATAAAAATATACAGTTAAAACATGGAAGAATGTGCTGTATTTCTAGAATGTTCTTTCCATCATGATACTATTTGATGTTTCAAATATTAACATTTGTCCATTGTTCAACATGAAACACGTTCATTCTTCCCCTAATGAATTTGGCACCTCCTAGAAAGCCCTCCCTTTTGAAAAGTCCATGGTTTTCAATAGTGCTACTATGAGGACCAGGATTTCAATACGTGGGTCTTCGGGTTATTAAAAGAAAGATATGCATGTGATAACACATCTTACCCCACACATATACAGACACATAAACACAAAGAAACAAAGTTTAATTTAGGTAAAAATGAGTGAATAATCTTCCCAGTGGTCTGAACATTTATTGATCATTCTTTTATTCATATTCTTTACTTTCACAATTACTTTACCATGTAATATCCAGGATATTGTGGTTTAGATCTAAAACTCAAAGCCTCCTGTGTTTGAAAGGTGATTAGACTACAGAAATAATACAGCTAACTTGTTATCCCGAGGTGGGTCCTGGTAGAAAGAGGCAATCACTGTTGCTGTGACCTGGAAAATTATATCTCATTTTCCATCCCTGTCCTTCACTCTCTGCTTCCTCGCTGCCATGATATGATTTGCTTTCCTCTGCCAGACCCTTACACTATTCCTTCCCACCTTGGCACCAGTAACTGTCAACTAAAACCTGGAGCCAAAATAAATGTTTCCTCCTCTTAAGTTGCGGGTGTAGGGTATTTCATTCCAACAATAAGAAAAATGGATAAGATATAGGGGTCAGGTGCATTTATCTTTCAAGGAGAGGTGGTTAGTATTACAGAATTATTGGTTAGTCAGAGTAAAATGTCAAAGTGAACTTAATATATGTGGAAAACTATGACAGGATGTTGAACACCATAAGGAGAGATTTGCATTCTTTTGCAGTGACATCAGACAGAGCCTTAGATGTGTACATGTTTTAACTTAGACTGTTTAAAGCAGAGATTATTCCTTTAATGATTAGGAGGTATAGAAGATAGAATTAAAATCTTTCTATATACAGGTCGTGAAACACACAAGGTATGGTTGGATAACACAAAAGAAAGCCAGAGAGCATGCATCGAATGAGAGAAATCCATAGGCCAACACTTTTTGTGGGGTCCAAGATGTTATTCACACATATTTCTTGCAGAGAATGTTCATTGATGACTTTGAAGCAAGCACACATGATTTCTGGGAGGTTAAACTATGATAGAAAGGTGATCATTGTGGCCTAGATCAGCAATCTGTGTTAATTATGGGGATCAGCCAGGTCATTCAAGTAGGTTATATTTAGCTATTCCCTGATGATATAGTTGCCAGGAAGAAACTGGCAAAGATGGGTATTTAGACTGACTGCCTAGAGTAACTCAGGGAGTTTTAGAGTAGGAAACTTTGTTCAGGATGACTGAGCTGTCTACTGGCACAGGAAAGATAAACTTATATTCAAAACAGACGCCAAAGGAACATAAAATTTAAGAATTCACTACGGTGGATTTTAAGTAGGAGGTTTCAAAGTCAAAGAGGAGCTGTTTACTTTAAGGAATGATGACCACTGTAAATAGAGATGAAAATGATCAAAGACACAGATCTGAATAGGAAAACCATTAGAATTTTTTAAATTCTCAGTTGTAAAGGGAAGTTATAAATAAAAATGATTCTGTTCTGAGGCGTGAGATATCAGTTATACCACATGAAGCTCTTCAGCAGATAAAGTTGTCTAAAATAGATGTTCAACAGTAATGACATAGTTCTCTAACTGTACTACATGTAAAGGTCAACAAAATCACATGAAAGTACTGAAAACCTGGTTGTGACTTGAATTTTTTCTATACAAAGAAAGAAGATAAAGTCATACAAAGAGAAAGCTTAGTCTGGTTGACTTTAAGGCTCACTTGAAATCAAAATGTAAAATTTCAAAATGTGGAAAACCCTCCTAATCTGAAAAGATTAACTTTTACATTGGTCATTTTCATAGATATCATATTTGTTTTTATCATACATCACTTTATCTCTGTTGTAATCACAAGTTGAAGTTCATTTGTTATTTCAATGACACAAAACTAAGAAGTAATTTTGTTTGAATAGCACTAAATGTTTTATGTAAATGATTATTGTTTTAAAGATAAGATTTTTGTGGTATTTCTAGGCTCCCATATCATATGAACATTTTCAACAGTAAGCAAACATAAAGTCAGGGTTAGTTTCTATAAAAAGTTTTCATTAAAAGATTGTAGCACTAGCAGGTATGGTGAAGCATGACTGTAATTTTAGCTTTCTAGGAGGCTGAGGAAGAAGGATGCCAGCCTAATGAACCTAGCAATCTAATATCCTGTTTCAATAAAAAAATGAAAATGACTGGGGAGGTAGCTCTGTGAGAGTCTTGGGTTGAATTCCCAGTACCATAAAAAAATTAAAAGATAATACTAAGTCAAAATATAGGCCTGTGAGGAAATAATAATTATCCAGAGAAAATTCAGTATTTCATTGAGAAATTGATGTGTTCTTCTGGATTTTTTTTTTTTTGTGCTTGAGTTTCTTCCTTTCTCTTTCTTTCTTTCTCTCTTTCTTTCTTTCTTTCTTTCTTTCTTTCTTTCTTTCATCTTTTGCTAAAGTTGTTTTCAAACTTCTCAAATTCAATTTTGACATTTATAATTATATATAATTTATAATTATATATAATCATATATATAATCATACATAATTCAGGGGTAGTAAGGATATATGTATTGTGCATATATATATATATGAAATTACTGAATTGAGATAACTAGCATATCTTGCTTGTTTCACTGTTTTAATACTTATCATTTATTCCTTTTGTTTAACTATAAATATATACCCTTTGACAAATATCTTCCCATTCTTTCAAAATCCCTAGACTCTGGCAGGAAAATTCTACTCTCCACTTCATTGTTTTAGATTACACATGTAAGTGAAAATGAATCTGTATCTAAATCAGTTAGCCTGATATTTTCCAGTTCATTTAATATTGCTCCAGATGATGAGACTCCCTGATATTCTTGATTCGACCTGTGTCAACCTAGATCTTATAGACTTTAAATAGAAATTTAAAAATATAATAATTTAACTTCAAATGTGACAAGTGCAGAAACATGCAAGCGATGTTAGAAAACACCTGAGTCAGGAAATCTCATTCCGTGAAGGAAGAGTATTAAAGTAGACTCTGAAGTATGAATAGGGGATGTTCAAAAGTAGGAGGGTAGGGAAGGATGGGGAAATAAATTTGGTAAGAAAACAGCATGTTCACAACTTCAGCCTCGGATAATAAAACCTTCCGCAGCAGAGTAATGGAAAGAGAACTTGAGTAGCTATTTCACAGAAAAAGGCAGAAAAGAATCTCAAAGCACAACAAAGAGGAATTGGGATGCATTTGAAGTTCAATGAGAAGTCATTAAATAATAGTAAAGGGGAGAGTTATATAATCAGAGTTGAGTTCAATACATCCCATTAATGAACAATTGGCAGTCATTTCCTTTCTGTTTCCATTTCCTCATCTGTAAAGTGAGAACATGGGGTCATTTTTAATAGTTACATTTTTATAGTGTATTATGTTATAGATTTTTCTCTGGCCACACATAATAAATCAACCTATTATGACCCTGGGCACTTTATGAGTCATGGAAGAGATGTGACATTTAAATTTCATTTAAACCTGGCCATTAGCAAAATGTAGTGGAAAGAGCAGAGGGTATGAACCATGGCTTCTCCCTCACTGACTCTGTGGAAACATGAAAATTTACTCAAGGTGAAAATCTCTAATTTTTTTTCATTTGTTATGTCTTCCTGGTAAATTTCTCTATGTATGAAGTAATCTTTGTTAATAGATTATGTCATTCTCCTTTTGGAGACATTTGTAAATATTACTCAATCCTAATTAAAATGCTTCTCCCCTAAATCCAGCTTTAACAAATGTCTATGTCTTATTTTCTTGTCAAACCAAAGACAGAAATGTACCTTCCAAGGAGGACAGTTCTGTTATATACATTTGTTCCTGTATTTCCACACTTTGCCTACAACCATGATGAAATTACTGTCATTCGTAATCTACTGAGGTAAAGCACAAGGAAGGACCACATACATATTTAAAGTTATAAAATGGAAAACAACAACTCAGAAGGAAAACATTAATAGTTGACTAACTTAACTGGCTCCCTTGCTGCACCTGGTCTGAAGTGCTAATTTTCATTTACCAGTGCTTGTGTGTGAAAATGGAGAGAATTGGTGAATTTGTTTTGACCCTGGTTTTCTCTGATCTCAACTTCTATGAAACCCACGTAGACATCTTTGTGCCCATTGGCATACTGGAAGAAAAAGTTAAGTGTATGTTAAGCAACACTTCTTTTTACTCCTATTTAAAGAATTCACCAAGGTGGTCTCTGGTCTCTTACCACTGCCATTTATTAAAAAAAATCAAAAGCTCAAAGAGATTTCTTCCACAGTTGGTGATTAGAAATTATTTTTGGCTAGATTTCTCTGGTGATAATTTTTCTTGTTTGTTGACTTACAACTACAACAGGTTTTGATTTAGTTTAAATATATACCTCATGCTTTAAGGAGAAAAATAAAATACTAGATATTGTAAAATATTAATCAAGTACCCCAAGGATCAGTGTAAGGGCAATTTTTGGACTACAACATTAAACAATATGCTAGCAACATTTCTTTGTGGAAATGAGTGGTTGTAATAAAATTCATGGCATATAACAAATGTATAAGTAACTTGTTTTATCGTCAAATATTCTTAAAGATGAATTATTCCTGGATATATGTTTTATGATCAGGAAAGGTGTAGTGGCACATTTATAAAATTTTTGTATCACTAAGATAATATTTTCAACCATTAGAAAGTTAGATCTCAAGATATATGCATGCCTTTGTCTCTTTATCTATCACCTGGGAAGGCTTAGAAGTTACTTGAAAACTTATTAATACCTATTATATTTTAGTCTTAAGAAAGAGTAAGATAAAATGGAAACTAAGAGGCTGAGTGTGGAAAGACATACATTTGAGGGTCAGCTGCATCCTTGTGAAAGTCTTTTGCCACCTCTGGAACTCATTAACCTGTCCAGAAATTGTGGTGAACTCAGAAAATTTTCTCAAATATCATTTCCCTATTTGGACAGTGGCTTTCTTTTCATTTATAAACACTTCATCAAAGATTTGCCAGAAAAAGAGAAATGAATTTGCATGAATGCTCTTATCTATTGCATTTGTTGTTTCTTCATATAGCAGCTTTAATTTGGAATTATTAATTTAACTCATGAAATTTTAGAAAAAAAATATAAAGGCAACTGTGGTAGAGAATGTTAGGAATAGGGAAGTTTGCATAATTTCATCATGTTTTCTCACAATCTAAATTTGACTTTGGAAAAAAAAGAGATTGAGCCCACAAAACAATAGGATGAAATATAAATCTCATCTGGCAGTATTATGTATCTTATGTGTAGTTATGTAAGTATCCAAAAAAAGATCAAATAAAAGAAATATAGAGGAATATTTAGGCATCAATGTGGTTTCTTATGATTTACTACATATTCTCTGAATACACTTGTGTTAAAATAATTTACCTTAAAATAAATAAATCCATATATAGATAGATTTTTTTGTAAAGCCAAATATATTCAAACTTCTTCTACTGTGAAAGCTGAAATCTTCGTGCAGAAAGATACAAAATATATGCTGTCTTACTGAAAGTTAATATAAAGTTTTTTGTAAATAAAAATTCCTTGTCTTCTGTGGATTATTTTCTGACCTCTTTTCTCAAGTAAACATGATTATTCTCCCCTTCTTCACACTTTTGTTTTCAACTTTTTTATTGTTAACTTGTCATCAAATATTTCAATTTATTTGTTTTTATGCCAATTGCTTATTAAAACTGTGTTGAGTAAGAAACTGAAAGACGCAATAAGATACAAAATCCCCAATAAATGTGGGGAAAAGGTTCTGAAGTCCCATAATGCTTTTATTCTTTGATTTGATTGGTTTAAGTCTGTTTTCTATTATCTGATTGCAATATGTGAGAAGATATGAACAGCTTTTTTGAAGAATACAAAGGACATTAAGGTAGCCATTGTTCATTTCTTGTTGTCTGATTTGAAGGCCTGTAATGCTTTCACTCTTTTGTTTTATCTGGTTTTATATTATTTTGTTTTGTTGGAGTTTATTGTGTGTGAACGTATGAACAACCATTTCGAAGAAAACAAGAGACACTAGGGTAGCCATTGTTAATCTCCTATTATTGTGTCTCAAAGACCTGTCTTGCTTGCGGTGTTCTATTCTGAAATTCTTTGTTGTGTTTAACTCTGTTCTATTCTGTTTTGTTTTGTTTTGTTTTATTCTCTTTAAAATAAAATAAATAAATAAATAAATAAAACAGTGCTGAACCTTGGGTTCAGTTTTAATGTCTTTCTAGTGTTTTTGTTCCTACAACCTAGCACAATTTCTAGCAAGTGGTGGGTATTCACTGTTTTTGTTGTTGAACAAATTTATTTAAGTTAAACAAAATCGGCTTAACTTCAAGGTAACTTTGTTCTACAGACCATCACTAACAAAGTCTAGTGTCACAAAACTTGTTTACATAGTAGATTTATCTAGAAGCTTTTTTAAGTATTCAGATTTCTGAGTATTCGCTGACATTGACGCAGTTGGTTGAAGCACATGAAACTTAAATAAACTTTCTTTAGTGTTTCAACTCTTTTGCCTGCAGCTATATGAATAGAACTTGGATGTAGTGATTTAGATCATGAACTCAGGCAAAAAAATAAAAGCACAGGACTTGTATTCTGGGGCACTGGAAATCTTCAGAGAAGGCATTTTACTTTTTATTTTTTAACACTGAAGATAATAATACGTATATCCCATGGCTGTTATAGAAACTCTACATGACAAGGCATAGAACACCTGTCACACAGTCCACGTTCAAACAATTCCAGCTGTTTTTTATATTAACCCAGTGTCTTAACCAACCTCTGTGGTAACCTTGGGGAGGAGCCCTGGTGTAAAATTCCACTTTGTTCTACACTAAAGTCACATTATAATATTGTCTCACTGAAACTTTAAGTGCAAATTGTAAGACTAATGTGTCCTTTCCTTCCATCTCCATGACTCAAACTATGTATAGGTAGAATTTTTCCTTCTTCATTGGAGAACCATTAGTCATGAAGGCAAAGTATAATGATAGAGCAAGTAGTTGGCCAGACATGAGCTGGGTCTAGGAAACTGACACTGTGGCTTTGAGATGAACTTCAGCAAAGAAATGATAGTTTAGATTCCCTTAGTTTGCAGTCCCCAGGCTTCCTGAGAAAAGCTCTTCATCCTGCCTTGAAAATTTCCCCTCCTTTTTAGTCCTGCACCTTTTAATCCCACACAAGCACACCTAGGGGCATGGGTATGATTGCAAATGATGAGCATGAATGTGGTCACCCCAATTGGGACTCAGTTATATACCTTTACACTGGGGTTTTGACCCATTCCCAAAGGGCTTTGGCTACCAAACTTGGTCTTGAGTCCTCTCCCTCCAGACTTGACAGCAGAAACTCACAGGTGATTGGAAACCCTCTTAGTCACATCCCAACCCCTCCCTAAATTTACAAAAATTAAAAAAAGAAAAAGAAAAAAATACAACCCTAGATGTCACTGCCATTGCCACCTCTGACCTCTGAAGGTTTACATCCATCCTTCCTGAAGGTTTACTTTCATTGCTGCTGGTTGTTGTCTCTGGCTCTGCCTGCTTGGAAAGCTCCAGAGTGTGCTGGTTTTACTTAGCCTTGCTCAGCATGCGTGATGCTTGTGCCTCGATGAACAAGCTAGTTAAAAACTACTATGGTACTTTCTAATTCTCAGTCCAATTCTGTGAGCCTCCACCAAAATCTTCTTGATGTGGGTCCAAGAGCCAAGACCACCACATGACACTGAATCAATCAGGCTGATTCCAACTTTCAGGTAACATTGTAGCATTTTCTACTGATGCAACCAATTAAAAAATGATTTATGAAAAAATTTAAACAGATCTTACTGTGGCCCAAACCTTGAGATGGACAAGCAGGAAGGATAAGATACTAGATGCTGAATCTGTGTAGACACCAGGTATTAAACACAGAAGAAAAAACCTTTTGTGCTTTGAGATGTTTCTTGCCTTTTATTGGAACAAGATTATGAAAGGAATACAAGACTGAGTAATGGAAGATTTGGAATGCAACTATTCAAATTAAAGATGTGTGATTTGATTCACTGACAAATACCTGTTCAGTACTATATGTGGCACCAACCAAAAAGAAATCAAGAATACATTAGTGTTCATTTCTTGTCTCAAGTAAATCAATAATCTAGGGCAAAAGCATTACTGTATGTAAATGAGTTGTAAAACAAACTTTTAAAATTTATTTCAGAAGGTTGAAGCAGGGGAAACACGAATAAACACAGGAACATTACCATACCTAGCACAGTCATGTGTCCAGAAAGTCATGCCTGGCCACTAACCAATGAAACAGAAAGAAGCTAGCAAACTGGAAAGAGATGCATGAGGATATTTAAGACCCTAGTGGATCTGAGAAGTAGGAAAAAGATTATCCTTCCTCTGAATTACCGAGAGAGTTGCCAATGACCTCAACCTGTGTATAATCCTTTCTTAAAGAACAAAATAATGTCACATAAGCATGCTATGCAAATGATGTTATTCTCAATCTGATAGACAAGATGGTAATAAAATTGTCACAGTGTTGTTTGTGGATGAAGTGAAGTAACTTACTGAAATAATTATATACCAATATCTGTACATTTCCTAAATTATCTGGCACAGGGGTTGGATAGATAAAAGTATTTAGACTAGAAAAGTATGCTGTGTTCTGATATGGTTGCAGTTATTTTAGATGATGACAAGCTTGTTTAATCTTGTTAATAAGTATTCATAATTTATTGAGAAATATATATCAAATCACTCTTAATCTCTTGTGGCACATAAAACAAACTAAAATGGGATTACTAAAATATAATCAGGTTAAATAAAAGCCATGGTCAATGAAAAATACATAGGAGGTTTGCCCTGTAGAGACAAATTATCAGTCATCCCTGAGAAGATTATTCTCTTTAAAGTTAAACAAGGATAAAAATTCTCAAGAGATGCTAGTGGATTTGCTAAAGAAATTACTACATGAAATTAAAACATTTACAATAGCATCATAATGTTACAGGGAGTCCTGGAGCAAAGAAGCAAAATTAACTCAAGAAAAAAACCAGCAACTGAGAATCTGCACTAAATGCCTATCTGCAGGGAGTGGTTGTTTACCCAAGAGATGTGATTATAGATTAAGAAACATGGCCTCTACTTCCACAGATCCTGACCAACTGTATAAAATTTGGAAATAAGTAATTAATTATCACTAATACAAATTCAACCAAAAAAAAATCCAAAAGAGTTGTATGCAAAGAAATCAGCCTGTGTCTATTCTTTGTTTATGAAGGAAAGTCATCTAATGGTTTTTAAAGGGACACCAACTTGATCTTGAACAATGAGAAAATATTCATTAAGTTAGTATAACATAGAGGGAACATGGGATTCTATGAAATGGGACCAGTGCACGCAAAGTTAAAAAAATGTGTTCAGAAAATCTTGAGTGATGTAGGACAATGGGAGAGTAGATTGAGTGCAGAATTTACTGGGAAGGTCAGGAGATGCATACTCTTAAGAGACCATAATGGCTACCAGATTGTCTCTTGTTTTCTTCAAAATAGCTGTCCACACCTTCTCACATGTTCGAATCGAATAATAGAAAACAGACTAAAAATAATCAATCAAAGAATAAAAGCATTATTGGACTTAAAAGCCTGATGACAGTATGGTAGCCATTGTTGATTTCCTGTTGTCTGGTTTTGAAGGCCTGTAATGCTTTCATTCTTTTATTCTGATGGGCTTTATACTCTTTTGTTTTGTTTGAATTTATTGTGTGTGAAGGTATGAACAACTATTCTGAAGAAAACAGGAGACACTATGCTATCCACTGTTGATTTCCTGTTGTCTTGTTGAAGTCCTGTATTGCTTGCATTATTCTGTTCTGATCTGCTTTGTTCTGTTTTTTTTTTTTTTGCTTTGTTTTGTTTTATTCTCTTTAAAAGAAAAAAAAAAGACTGTAATGATGACACCATGGAGAGTCCATCCAGGTGCTATCTGATGGGTTGGCTTAATTTCTTACTATTCTCCAGATGCACATGGGAAAAGATGTGCTTTTGGATTCATAGTCCAGTCTAATTCTCATGTAACTCTAAGTGGCCATGGCTGAGGGTTTTGTAGAACAGTGAAGATTTAGCCAAACATATAAAATTGCTTAGATAATCTTCATATAGTAAGCGGCAGGTCTGAGAGCAATATTGGGTTGTGTTAGTGCACAGCTTTATTATAGAAGACAGTTTTACAGGCGAGTAAAGTAAAAATTGAGTCAAATGTGTCAAAAATAGAAACTAAAAGAAATTTTTAAAATATTCAAGAAAAGGTTAAGCCAGAAGTTGGCTGCCTACAGCAGTAACAGCTTTGAATGCCACCAGATAAATTCTTATTTCTGTCCATTTCTCCTTTCATTCCAACTTTTTTCTCTTACATTTATTATTTTACATATTGGCATATAAGACAATGGATGATTTCTAAATGTAATGTCATACAATTTCAACTATGCTAGAGGAGGAGACCCAAAGCTTTTTCTGCTGTCTTGTTTACAAACAGAAGTCCTGTGGCCAAGGATTCAACTGCATTCCAATCAAATAAAATGTGCACTGAAGTGGTAAAATTCTGCTGCTATCACATGAGATGAGAGGTAGGACAATTCTCAAGGAATATCTGCAAGAATTTGTTTTATTTTTCATCTTTTTTTTTTTCACTACTGGGAACGGAATTCAGCATCTTCACACAGAGCTATATTCCCCAGCCCTTTTTATTTTTTTGGCAACTGGAGATGTGTTCTTTCTAAGTTTCCAGGTTGCCCACACAGAGTTCCTACTTACAATTCTCCTGTCTCATCCTCCGAAACTGCTGGCATAAAAGATTCCTGGCTTAGTTTTATTTTTTAAAGATATGACAGGTTATATGAAAAGTAGATTGATACCCTTATTAATGCCATGTTATATCTTTGGACTGCAGTAGGAATCTTTCTCAAAGCTAAGTTGCAATCACCTCTTCCAATCTATGAAACTTGTAGTCACTACATTTTTCCTTTGGGAAATTCTAAGATTAATGTGAGATGATAGGCACAGTACTTTTCAACCAGCCAAAACCACTTCGTCATTATGTATGGTTTAGTCACTAATTTGGCCTTTTTATTGTACACACATCATTTAACCTATCTGAGTCAATAGTTTCTTTCCAGTAAAGTAGGTATAATAATGTAACTTTTAAGGATGTTGGAATAATTAGAGTTAGCAAGGCAGTTGACACAAATTAGTCTCCATATAAAGTGAAGAAATATTACCAATCACCAAAAATAGGAACTGGTTCAAATAAATGTGATGTCTATAAAAATAACTACTTTGTCTTGTGAGTTATTACCTTATTTTAGTGCCCTCATTTTTTACTGAAGCTCAATAAATGCTTATTAAGAAAACAAATAACTGAATTATTAATTAAAAGAGTGAGTTGAAAGCTATACAATAATCCAAATATGACATTTCTCTAATGTAAGTGGATTTAAAAATGGCAAGCTCATCAAACAAGTTAATTTAAAACTAAACAGATTTCAAAAAAATTGGTAGTGCTAGGATGTCTTGAATACAAACAGTGGCCAGAGAACCTTGACTTCAAAACTTAAAAAGTGAGTTCTTATGTTTTCTCTTTAATTATTGGGAATTCAATTTTATGAAATGAGTAAGAAATAAAAATGTATCACACTAGCAGTGAAAAAGAGTTTGAAATCTTGAGTTTCCCAGTAAGGTGCAAAAGTGCTGGGGTCTTGTTGATCTACCTGGAAACTTATGCCTTCATGTGTGAAACTGTACCTCAGGAAAAACAATGTGGAACAGTTTCATGCCATCTATATGATGGTATTGCATGTGTGTAAATAAATCTCCTTTCATAGCTTTTTGGGTATAAATAATCTTATACAGTTTTTCTATGTCAGAGAGTATTGTCAATCATGAAACTCCAAAATGTTGTTGAATCAGAATTACTAGTTTAGTTTTCTGAAAAATGGTTTATTTTCTAATTACAACTTTGACACTGATAACAACTCCCATAATACAGTAATGACCTCTTTTTTAGAACTATATTTCATGTTTCCTATTTATTTGGACTCAAGTTCTGTTTTCCACTTCCTCTATCCCTTTCCCTGTTCTGGCTGTTCTGAGGTGGTTTGTCTTTGTAGTATATTTGGTTCTGAGTCTGTTTCCTGTGTTATCATCCATTTAAGACAGCACACCTCTTTTTCGAGCAATTCATCCTCACAGTGAGGTTAGGGAATGTGATTTTTCCTGCCTCTAACTCCTGCAGGAGCAATTCTAACCAAGAGTGATTTGTGTTGTGAAAACTCACTGAAGAGATTTATAGGGTTTCCTCCATCAGAAAGCCGAGAGAATCATAATTAGGTACACTGGGCCCCATACATTGGGCAGAAGGCCATGCAAGTGTTGCAGAGTTCTGCTTTCACTTCTGAATACACTCTTAGGTAGCTGAGGGCCTGCCCAGCATCCGTGCTCCTTAGATTGCTTTGCTGCATTTGTAGAGAACTCCAGAGCACTTCAAATGTACCTCATAGGTCGTGGATAGTATGGCTGGGGCACTTCCTATAAAGGATCAATCTGCAAATTGGTCTAAAATGCACCATCTCTATTATTATTGCTTACCTTACATATTTGTGATTCACACAAAATTTTATCTCAAAAGAGGATTTGTCAAACTTTTGCATTCTTTTTTGTTTTTTACAATTAGATTGCATGATGATGCTAGATAAAATTTAAGCATAGAACAGAAATGATAATCTATCTGTAGATTCAAGCCTTTCATCTTGCTACTCACCTTGGTGAGCTCTGAAGATACAGGTTTTATGTGTGTATGTGTGTTGTTTTGTTTTGATGATAAATGGATCGTGAGAGGGAGCTTGTATTTGTTGACACCAATAATAGGTAAGCAACCTCATTATGTGTGTTTGTTTTAGATGGAAAATATGAATCTCTAAGTGAGGAATCAAGTTATATAATATCCCATAGTGACAAGAAAACAGTAATAATTTGTAGAATTGTGATAATATAGTTACTTCACATACTAGTGTAATCCTAAAGAAGTGATTCCACTGAGATTAATAGTATATTCAAACTCTACTTAGGTACTTTGAAGAAATATTTTTTTTGTCTTTTTGAGACAGAGTGTCACTATGTAGTTCAGGCTGGCCTTTAGCTCATTTTGTAGCCTAGGCTGGTCTTGAGCTTGCAATGATACTCTTGCCTCAGCCTCCATAGTACTGGGATTACAGGCATGCTAAGAAAACTTGAAATGCCTCCTTGTAACATTATTCATAAGTTTTCAAAAAGTTACAGGCTAAGGTAAGTAAGACAAAAGAAAAGGAAAAGACACCTGTGAATCTACCACTTAAATCAGTGCATGGAGCCAGTTTTTGAAACTGAATGAAGAAATCATCTTTCTGAATGGAACAACGTGGGCAAAAGGCATTTGTATGCCCTACCTAGGTCTTCTCAAAAGCTTCTCAATTTTTGTTCATCAGTAGCTGTTAGAAATATATTTACCTCACTAGAATTTCTTGCCTTCTTGGAGGTACAAGTTCAAGACACATTCTCCACTGTTTCCCATGACCTTCTAATGAAATTGAGTCCCAGTTCCCCATAGTAGTAACTTGTACTTCTATGCATCTCATGTTAGCATTCTCTCCTCTTCTTCGTCATTGCTCTATTCCCTACTGATGTGTTCTGAGATCACATCCCAAAATAATTTCTCATACTTTCATACATATCTCAGAGTCTTGTTTGTGAGGTATCCTAAATTTAAGATGCATAATTACTAAATGATATTGTCTTTCGAATGCAACCTTGTTGAATTCTAATGTCTACAATTAGCCAACAGTGTATGCTGTGTCTGCACATGAGGAATATAGTCATTTTAGTGTTCATATATTTCTAGAAAGGTGGGTTTCCCCAGAATTGTGGTTTAAATGTTTACACAAATTAACACCTTTTTATACAAAGTGTAAAGATGAGAGCACGTGTAGAGTTATTGAAAGCAACTGAGTGTGACACATTTCACAAATAGATTCTGTATTGCTGCTCTGGTGACAAGAGACAGGGAAGGTGCCTGTGACCTTCTGCTGCATCTGTAGAGGTTTAGACACAGCAGGCAGGACTTTCCTCTGAGAAGCCTCGCTAAGCCATCTTCACTATGAGCAGAACCTCATGCAAAAAACTTTACACCACATGGGGTAAACCACAGAAGAAACCACACTAAAAAATGCAAGCAGATTGTAGCTGGATAACTGCAATATAAATCTATTTCCTTGGGAGTTTAATTGAGAGTATGAACAATCTACAGTGGTCCTCCAGAAAAACTTTAATTTGAATCCACTGCAGCCGTAAACCTAAAATCCAACAGAAACATACAGTTATAAAAATTACCAACAACACTAATGAACAGAAATATTTCCCTACGTCAAAGGAATCAATAAATCATGTAGAATATGTATTACATTTTATAATGATTATATAAATATTAAAAGTAATATAACTATGCTGAAAACTTTACAGGACTAAAATTGTATAACACATAATATGATAATTTTACCCAAAATAAAATAAAAGTTAGTGTCAGAGACTGGTTTGGATTTAATTGTAGGAAAATACATGATTTACCTAAAAATTGTTATATTCAATGTAAATTCTATAAACCTACATTACTTTCATGTTTATATTATTATATAATTTATTTTAATGCCTTAAAAGTTTTGCTCTCACCTCAACCTCTATAATCCTTTACAAGAATTATAAACAAATCTCAGTCACCAGAGTAAAAGATGAATACAAAATTATTATTGTTATCTTCTGTTCCTATTTGCAGTCTTTATCACTCAGTTATCTTGCTCCTGATAACTTATGATTCTAACATAGGTTTTCTTCATGTTTCATGGGTTAATAGTGGACTGTATGTCATGGTCCAAAGCAGGTATTATACAAATATCAAATACTTTTTCCATTGCACCATGTTAAGTGTCCATTTTATTCTTCCTTCCAGAGTTTGAACTGTCACTGTTTCTTTTGCAGTCATGTAAGTATCTCTTTTTCATCCTCAAAATCTAGCCTAACAGACTTAAAAAATACAAAAGAATATAAATTTTCCTCTTGTTTACATGTAATGATACAGGAGTTAATAATTTAAAATTATGCATATCTATGGTGCATATTGTACATATTCATGCCTCTACAACTAATTGCTATTCATCAAGGTGCCAAGAACACACACAGAGGTATGACAGGCTCTTGGATGAATGAGGTTGAAAAACTCAATATTTATATAAAGAAGAATGAAATTAGGACTTTCTTATCTTTCCATACAAGTATCAACTCAAAATCAAGCAAATTCTTTAGTGTAAAATATGAAAACATAAAATTACTAGAAGAAAATGCAGATTAAGACAAATATCTTCACATTGGTCTGGGCAATTTTTAATTGTACCAATGACATAAGATCATAAAGGTTTTAAGTTAAGCGAAATCAGTTTAGACTCCTAGCTCTTATTTGTTCCAACTTTATAAAATTAAGAAGTAATTTACTGTATAATTTTGGTTTTTTTCCTTATAAAATAAAGGCAGTGATACTCCAGTAGGTACTTTTCTGTTGTTAGTATACCATATTCATTATCCATAATTTAGAAAAGGAGAATTTTAATTTAGTTTATGGTATCAGGGGATTCAATCCATGGTTAGTTGGTTACAAGGCAAACTATCATGAAACAAGGGCATGTTGGAGCAAAGCTGCTTAGTTTATAGAGCCTAGCATACAAGGGAAAATTGCCAGAGAGGAAAGGGCAAGAACTGGATGGAGTTTCCAAGGCCACACACTTTCAGGCATGTGCTGTGCCAAACTTCTTGCCAGCCTTGAACCAATCAAGTTGGAACAATCAAGCTCAACTGTCACGAATACCTAATTAGTAAGGAGTTTCAGGGTTTGTGATGTCATACCTTAAGTGCTTAACATAGTCCCTCCATCAAATGTTTCTGGAAGAATAAATATTGCTCCCAAAAGTTTATTCTCTCCTCTTGAAGAAAAGTGCTACCACAAAGGGTATAAAAGCATATATTATAAAAAAAATTACAATATTTATTCAAAGTTTTGCCTCACTTGGGGGAAAAGAGGCTCATTGCAGGATGCACTGCTGTTTCTCAGATGAGTTATATTTTCCTTGCTTTTGAGAATGTAGAGCTAGGTAGTAACTGTGTCAGTATCATTTTTGAAGAGAAAAATTATGGGCATTCTACAAAAGAGACAACTATCAAAAACACCACATTTTGAAGAATTCTATGGCAAAAAAGGCAGAGTATTTTATTTAATGGTCAACATCAATTATTGTGGGTATATGTGAATACAACCCATTTGATTAATACCACTGGGGCCTAAAACCATGGAAAGTGATATTTTTCTTGTTGGATTTCAACTCAGTGTTCTATAGTCCTTATATAAAGCCAGATGAATTGCAGCAGCTGAAAAGATGAAGTGGCTGTAAGTTTCTGTGAGAAAGACTGATGATAAAAATTGGCCTGTACTAAAATATCAGTTATAATCACCAACCAACTGGTAAGGGGGAGGAAGTGCAATTCATCTCTAATTCCAACTGTTAATTACCTAAAAATATATACATTTCTACTTATATTTTTGGCATATTATGATTTAATCAAAACATTGCCTGTCATAAGTTTAAGAAAAGCAAATTCAATTCATGGGGTATTTTTAATAACATAATATTCCTGATATTTTAGACCCTTAAGAAGTAAAAGAATAACAGAGGAACAGATAATATTTAGTGTTGCAAAACATACAAATATCCTAAATTAGGTGCCAGATGACGGGATGCTATACTTATTCCTAACCTATTTTATAATTTACATAATGAATTGTGAGCTGTCTTTCAGCAACTTGGTTAAGGCATTCTGCAGGGCTTATCATAGGTGTTAATTAGAAGTATAGGAAAATAGTATCTACCATCCTTAGGTGAAAAATAAATGCAGCAAAGAATCTGTGATAAAGGATAAAAACAGTTATGGAATATTTACACCTATGTTAAAACATTTATTACAACTGCATCTATTACATAATGGATATGTAATGGGAAAAATGATTCTCATCCTTGAGTCTGATTTTCTTTTCTGTGAAATGGAATAATAAGATGTAATACCAAATGACAAACCATATTCATATTATTAGCATTTCAAATGATTCACATGGTAGCATTTATGTAGTAGTTATTATGTTGCAAGAACATTGGAGGTAAAAAGATTAAACCTCATGGTAATCTATTTCGCAGCATTGTCTTGTATTTATTTTTTGTCTCAGCAGCAGCAAAACACAAAATTGAAGAAAGGTTAAAGAATTAATTCATTCTCATGTAGCTTTTAGTAGTAAAATGTGAATATGTATTTAGGAAGACAGTTACCAAATTCTGCCTTCTTAGCTATTGTGTCAAACAGTGACTATGTTAAGAAATGGGATGTGTATGAGAATTTGTTTCTGTAATAATGTAAATTAGAACTGAGGTAACAGTATGAATTTGCAGACAAAACTTTAGTTGAAAAAAGAGAAAAGATGGGAAAAGGATTTCATCTTCAGGAGAAAATCTGAAAGGGGAAAAGCTCTTAGAAAAGATTAGAATGCTCCATTAATAAGAGAAGAGAAAAGCTTTTAAAGCATGTATAGCATCTGATAGCTTTCCACAGGGGCATGAGTTTGTTTTTTAATTTCTTCCTCTTCTTTCCAGGGACTTTCTCTCTGTGTGAGATTTGGCTAAGTAATAATTCTCAGCCTCTCAACCATCATGGTGGCCCCCTATTAATTCAGCACAACCGGTATTGCAACATAAACAGGTGGCAAAAGGAGGACACCTTACATTGTTGGCAAGGGATTCCAAAAAAAAAAAAAAAGGTATCTTGACTTTAATGTGTAACAAATCAGGGAGGCTAGAGGAACCCTGTCTCTTGGCTTTGTCAGGGTTCCTCTTCTACTTCAGCAGTGGTGGTATTTAATTAAAATTGCATATGCTTTCTTCTGTGCCTGTGACTACTTTAAACTTCATGCCAATGCTTTCTTCATTGCCTGTAACTATTTTGAACCTTAGTTTAAATATATGACCCATGATCACATTATGAAACTAGAACAGAGACCTTTGTCTCCTCAAATAAGAAATAAAAGAAAAAAAAAACCAGAATCATTTATGTTCACATGACTCTGGGTGCATAAAAAATAAATGACAAGTTCAAGAAAGTGAACCTTTCTTTACACTTAGGATGTGTGAAAGATGAGAAGAGAAAAGAAACCTCAGGTGTGTAGCTGAAGATTGACAAAAAGAAACCCTTTTAGTCTAGTGCCTAACTCCCATATTGCTAGCAGGAGTTTCACGAGCTTGCTAACACCTATGCAAAATTACACTTTTTCTAAGGTAGGTGTGTACATGGCTTTAATGATAGTAATAGAGAAATGATAAACACTGTCAGCAAGTTTGATAAAAGTCTATACAATTTGAGTGCGAGTGATCAGCCTTGGAAACACTAAATGTGTTCCTTTGTCTATTGACATTTACTCTTCATTTGCCTTTGCGTGTATGAATATCTCTCTGAGTAATGTAATACTTTTACTCTTCAAACTTGTGACTCTCAGCAACCTCATCTGAGAAGTTTTTGTTATTTCCAAGCAGAATATGGTAGTAGAAATCACATGCTATTTCTACTGGCTCACAGTCACTTAAAATGTGCAACACGACCTTGTGAAAATCACTTAAAATTTCTAATATTTAGATTCTTTGTGAAATGGGACCATAAAACTGTTCTTAGAATAAAAACTTACTTAGTAAAATCTTAACCAATATTTAGAAAGCTTCCTTTCCTTAAAAAACATTTATTTATATATTTATCTTCTCTAAATACTAATTTTACCTAATGTTTTAGAGTGAATACCTTGGCTCCGGGTGCCCCACTAGACAAAATTTCATCACTTTTTCCAATATATCTGTATAAGAGATGAGCAGTGGTGAAGAATAAGAAAGAAGCTTTAACCAGTAATGGTTGGGAACTTGAAACTGGCCTTCATGAAAACTGGAAATTGGATGTCCCTGTAAATCCTGAAAATTACATACTACTAAGTCAATGTTTTCAATCTAAAAGAAGCACAAGGTAATACAAGTAAACTTAAAACTAGTAAATATTGTATTATTAGTTTTTAAGCAAACAGTCCTTAAGTGACTAACATTCTTATATGCAGTGTTGACCAGATATCTGAATGACAGTTTAAAGGTAATAAAGGAGATAGATACAAAAATGAAAACTGAGATTTCAAGCTTTTATTCCCTATAGGTCCTCTACACATTTAATGTCTGATCTTATTACTCGAACACATAAGAAGATAGTAGTGTGAACCAAACATGCCATTTTCCCCCAAATGTTCAAATGATACCTAATTTTTATTCTACAACTCAATTTGATAAATAGTTGATTTCCAAGCCCAGGCATGCTTCTAGGGGCTGAGAATTCATTTTAAAGGGACACAGGCCTTTCTTACATTGAAATATACATTAGTTGTATTGACTGACAAAAAAAATAAGATCACACATAAGGAAGCTGTTAGAGGAATCGATTATCATTAACTTCTGATTAATTTGTTCCTAGGAGTAACAGCAGCAGGAAGGCAAATTGATGCTTTCCAACACTCGTCCCCTCACAGAAACATCAATTTGAATAGCAATCCATGCCAAATATATCTTCACACAAAGAATTCAAATGAGAGATTACAGCATCAAGAATAACATACAATATCTATGGTAGATTTTGGATCTTATTGCTCTTTCATTTTTTTAAACTGGGGAGACAATATGATATTTACACATGCGAGTTTGATTTATATCACTTATGAGCATGGTATCATATAGTGACAATGAAAGGGAAAGAAAGTGCTCAAAAGGAAAGAACTGTGATAGGGGAAAAGAGAAAAGAAAGAGGGGGAAATATTATATGAATATAGGTGTATTTATATATATATATATATATATTTGTGTGTATGTATATATACATGATAGATAGCTATACTATTAATCTCTGTAAGTTCATCAAAAAGAACAATGTGTGCTTTTATTTTTTGAATGTTTTTTTGTTTTAAAGAGAATAAAACCTAACAAAATAAAATAGATTAAAGCCAATCAAAACAAAACAGTTAAAGTGGTACAGAACTTCAAACCAGAATAATAGGAAATCAGCAATGGCTATGATAATATATCTTGTTATCTCCACAATAGTTGTCCATACCATCAGATGTAGTAAAATCAAGTAAAACAAAACAGAATAAAACCAATAAAAAACAGAACATTAAATTTAAAAAACAATAAATTGGAACAAAACAAAACAGTGAAATTAATATTGGATTTCAAAAACAAGACAAAAGGAAATCCCCTGTATTTGCTATATTGCATACTGTTATCCTCTCTCTAGATGCTCAGACTACTGGCCTTAGGACTGGCATAGTCAATCAAACAATACAAGTATTTAGCTGTTTTTGTACCTCAGCTGCTATGAACAAGCCATGCTGGATCTGGGAGGAATTAAATAAGAAGCCAATTTGCCCTTCCCGTAAGCCATGCAAACCATGTGGGATGCAGGAAGAGAGAAGCCAGTTTGCCCTTCCCTTAAATCAGTATGGTTTGATTGTTTGATCATTTATTTCATGCCTAAATTTTACAATCAGAACAACTACTTTTAAGATAACAATATGCAATATATTGACTAGTGTTAATTTCCTACTATTTTTTGAAGTTCTGTATCATTTTTATACTGTTTGTTTTGTTTTGTTTTTAAAATGAAAAAGAATAACATACAAATAAGAAAAAAAGGAAGTAAAGAAGACTGGAAGGAAAGTTTTGTATTGCATATGTTATTCTTTCCCTCATCCCTTTTAAACCTAAGCATCACAATCTGCAGAGACCTCTTTCACTTGAGAGACAGAGAAGAAGAAAGTAAACATATGAGTTGGCTACAAATACTAACACCACACTTGCCCCAGTGAAAACTGGTAACCATGCTGACATTAACAGCCTCAGGCTAGAGTCTGGTCCTCAGGGACTCCAGGCTTGTTCTAGGCTTCATATTTGTCCTAATTATGACTTGTCCCTAAAATGCACAGGCCCCATCCTCAGTCAAGGTTTCATATCAACACCAGACTTAGGCTGGTTCCAGCAATTTCAAGCTTAAGGCCTGCCTTATTGCTGGCTAATCTCCTTAGCATGAGACTATAGGACTGGAAATCAGATCATTATCACTATCAGGCTGGCCCAGGTAACCTCACTGCCCCAGGATCCTGCTAGATCCTACAGAGTCAGGCTCCACGCTAGCAACTGGACATCCCAACTGGTCCCTAATTGCTAACAGTTTGTTTTCAGTTGTACCAAGTTCCAGAAGCTTTAGGATTCCAGTTGACCTCAAATTCTAGCAAATTCATGGCTAATAGACCATGATCAACGCCAGAAAATGTAGACACCAGCAATGGGATGGACTCCGTATTCAGGCCAGTTCCTTCCAATCTAAAAAATAGGACCAACTCCTTGCATTTAGCCACTAGGTCTGTTTAAGTGCTCAGCTGACATTTGTGGCCACCCTGGTCAAAATTAGAATCCAGGATCTCTCATCTAGTCCAATACTGACATATTTATCATCAAAATTAGCCCCTCAGACTCAGACATTTGGTGGGTCTTAGGCACTGTCACCAGGTCATCACTCATGGATCCAAGTTTCAAATTTGCACTCGCAGACCAATGTTCCAGGGTACCTACCACCCCGACTCACCATAGCAGAACCCAGGGATGCCAAACATGCCCTCAAAGATCACTGATTTAGGTCAGATCCTATAGAAATTATGACCCAGGGACCCTTGTAGCCTTTGGCTTCAGATTCACCCCAGTGTGGGTCCATCCTCACAGATCAAGGATCTAGGTCCAGCTCTCTGGACCCATTTGACAGGTCCAACAAAATAGACCCCATAACATACCAGTGTCCATAGCAAGATAGTCCCTGAAGACATAAGTAATGGGACTTCCTACTTTCTGATGCAGGCCCAGGTGAGCTAGCCTAAGGATCCTGGTAGTTAAGTGAAGCTGTACTACTTGTCAGATGGTCTATCAACACTTTTTAGATAGGTTGACGGGGAATGTAGTTTTCTCACCTAACTGTGTATGTAAAGATTGAAACAGATGCTTTGCTACTTCAAATGCACAGACACTAATGCACAGCCTCAAGGATCATGAATAACTAGAAGACAGGACACCACTAAAGAAACAACCATAGAGAAGTGGAGATCTACAAACTGTGCAACAAATAACTGAGAATAATCAATCGCTTTAACAGTGAGCTAGAAGAAAACTCAGATAGCTAACAAAACAGTGTCAGGAAAATGATATACAAAAATGGGAAGAGATAAAGAGGTAGAAATGAGTAAAAAGAATCATACAGAAGTTATGGAGCTAAAGAAAGCAATAATTGAAGTTAACAGCAGGCTTAATTAAGTATAAGAAAAATGATCATGAACTCAAGGACTTCTTTGAAATGCCCAAGCAGCAAAACAAAAGAGAATATATTTTTAAAATCCCTAGGTGACTTATGAAAAACCGTCGAGCAAACCAATGTCATCATTATGGTAGCTCCAGAAGGAACTGAAAAAGGGAAGAAAAAAAAACCATGAAAATATTGTTAAAGAAATAATTTGAGAAGAGAACTTTTCAAATCTGGAGAGGGAAATGAAAGTTCTTATAGTTGAAGCCCAAGGAATCTCTCAAAGATTAAATTTTTAAAAGTTAACAGATATTGCAAGATTGACTGGTTTCTATTTTTTTCTTTTAATTTAGAAGGTTGTATAGTTATGAAGCAACCACCACAGATACATGTTTCTTGTGTTAACTTTTCATTGTCGTGGCAAAATATCTAAGTTAAACAACTTACAGGAGGAAAGGCTCTCTTTGGCTCTCAGCTTCAGAGGTGTCATTTGATGATCATTTCACCAAGTCACTTTGGGCCTGTTGCAAGACAGTACACCACAGCAGGTGTGCTTGGCAAAGGAGGTCTGTCTGCATCAAGGTGTCTAAGCTGCCAAAGAGAGAGGAAGTGACCACTATCTGCATATTCCCTTCAAAAATATCCTAGATGAGGGATACTTCTATTTCTAAGAGAAAAACTGGCTTATACTATTATTTTCCAACTGATAGGTCCATAAATAAGATGTTTTCCTAATTGTGGATATCTCAATCTATGTCATGTAGTATGAAATTATCATTTTTTGCATAATCATTTAAGAGTAATACTACTGATAAAGCTAACACTTAACTGATTGCCTCCTATGAGCCAGAAGTAGGAGGAACCATTGTATATGCATCATCTTATTCAATGCTTGCAATAACATATTGCGGCAGATATTATTTCCAAATTAGGATCATAATCCAGCCAATCTCACACTAGGTCTTTGGTCTTAACCATTAAATCTATAAAAGTAAATTTGGATTTTGTTAATGATAGTGTGATCCTTAACCAAGTTAGGATACTTAAATTTCAATTTTCAAATGAGTCCTGTGACCTGATTTAATTTTTCTCTGACACTTGTCTTCCAGAAATACCAGATATCTTTACTTCTCAACATCCAGTTCCAGTGACAAAGAATCAGACCCACTTCATCAATGTTCTCCAGAAGATGATGTCACTGATTATCATGGTTCTCTTTCAATATGTTGCACAGTGCTCCTAAGGCCCATTCTAGCTCTGGCTAGATGGAAATGATTGCAGTATTCAGTTCTGATGGTTGTCATGATTAACTCAATCTTTTCATGGAGCATGCACACATATAGTCCTGGTTCTTGAGTAAGTATCTGCCTGCCATTCTTGCTACAGTAAGTCTGTGCATATTCATATTACATAATCCTCTATGCTAACAGGGTCAGTCTCAGAAGCTATTGATCAACATATTTAAATTCTAACCCCTCACAACCCCATGCACAATTATCCACTCTTTTTATTTTGGCAGTGCTTGTTATTTCAAATGGCACAATATCACCCCTTTCATTTTGTCTGGAACATGATCTATTTAGGTGAAGCAACTTTCATTTCCACTAAAAAATGATTTTATTGATGTATTCTGTAGGAAACCACTGAGGTAAATTATTATGTGGCTTAACTTTGAATCATAAAACTGTCGTGTGTTCTAGCTAGTAACTTCCTAACAGGGGGAAATGTATATAATAAGGAAGAAAGCCCTGATCTTAGACAATAGGAACTTATAGAGGGGAAGCAAAAAGGAGAAGACAAGAAGTATGGTAGGGCTGATTTGGAGTTGAAACATTGTTTTTTCAGTCATTTATGGCGTTGAAATGGTGATTTATTCTTTTCTCAACAACTAGTTCAATCTCCTATTAATAAAGTATTAATCTGTAGCTGACTTTAATGAACTTGTTATAAACGATTTTACATCAAAGACATGTAAAAAAGTTAAATTGGAATATTAGGCATCCAATTTATGAAACTCTATTACCTGCTTCGTGATACTGCTTAACCCTATCTTCCTTCCCTGATCTTTTTTCTTCTCTCAGTATTTCTGACGCATTTTCAGAATTTCTCCTACACTTAATGTCTTCCTTTTATTTCATACTGTAAATTACACTTGCAGTCCCCATTCATTGCTGGTTTTATCTTTATGTATGTGAACATCTATTACCATGCTGCACTAAAGAACAGAAAACCTGTTTTACTTTCTGCAAAGCAGAACACAAAACTATGTACAGTGTGTTGAGAAACAGCATTAACATTTTATGCCTCTTCTTTCCTTCTCTTCTGCCATTCTCTCAAAATAAGGGGAAATTAATTATAGTTTTTCTTTGTTGTACATTACAAGTGTAATTTCTGAATTAGAGTCCTTTGAAATGCACCTCACTACCATTTTAACATAACTCCAGGATAGATACTGTTATCCCAATATCACAAATATGAAAACTGACTCCAAAAGTTTAATTGATTTGTTCACTTAAATTAAATTTGTTCACATCTATCAAAGGGCTGGGGCTAGAATTTGAGCACACAGTTTCATCTCTTTCCCTTTTCATGTTGTTGTTATGTCAATAAAAAAGATAATCTAATATTCTATCTGAGCTTTGTAGGAAAAAAACTCAGAAGTATTTTAGAACTAATTATAATACTCTCTAGTTTTTGGGATGTCTCATAAAAATACTTGGAAAAAAGACAATGTTACAGGGTCAAAGGTAATTTTGACACAAAAAATTACTCTTTCCTTAAATTTCTTAAGTGTTGGAGTGATACGAGTATTTAAATTTTGTTTCACAGTGTATAAATTTTATCATTTCTTTCTCTATTAGAAGCCAAAAATACTTTACTTAAGTACACTTTACTTTTTTTTAAGCTGGCAACTTTTCATTCTTCCATCAAAACAAAAAAAAAACACATTTTTTCATCAACTTTTCTCATATCCATCATCTTATTTACTTGTTTGTTTTGCAGTACTAGAGATTGAACTCAGGGTCTTATTGTTGAGCTATGTCATGACTGTTTTTTCCCTTTCTCTGTTTCTCTCTTTCTTTCTCTCGTTTTCTTTCTTTCTCTCGTTTTCTTTCTTTCTTTCTTTCTTTCTTTCTTTCTTTCTTTCTTTCTTTCTTTCTTTCTTTTTTTCTTTCTTTCTTTCTTTCTTTCTTTTGCAACATCTCCCCAAATGGCTAGGTTGCCCAGGTGATGCTCAAATTTGTGGTTCTTCTGCCTCAGCTTCAGAGATTGCAGGGATTACAGGTATTTGCAACGACACCCAGCCTACATTCTCCTTTCAACATCCTTTTCATTTTTGCATCTTTAAGCTGTCCTCTTTCACATCTTTCATAGTAATGGGTAGAGAGATAAGATAGGTCTTTTCAGGGCTTGTTATACCTTATCCTTAGCTGTTATTCTTCCTTCACAAAGCCCACAGAATTTCTCACTATGCCATCCTACCAAGCTCCCCTCTAATCCTTCAATGTAGTCATCTTCAGGTTACTGGCCATTTTTCTTTGGTACTGAAGATGCTATCGCCTCACTATCTCTCTCCCAAACACAGCTCTTTGAAATTCTTAAGGACTCTAATATCTCCATTAGATAATTTTCTGATGACTTTCATCTCTCAGTCTTTCTGCTTTTCTTTTAATAAATGTGTCTTCTCTCTTTTCTACCTACTATCAATTATCAATGCCCTTTACCCTTGGCATTGCCAAAAGACACAGTCCCTCTTTAACAGAATACCTATACATTTCAATTCCCTATCATTCTATTCCATTTCCTTAAACAGGCCATGTTCAATAAGTTTGGACATACCTAGACTTTTTAATAATGCTTTGACATGATTACTTTTAATTGTTTCTCATTCTCCCTCCCTTCATCACTTTATTTCTTCCCAACTTTAGATTCTTTGGCCAATCATTATTATTCCTCCATCAACTCCATTAGCTATTTCTTCTTTGTTTTCTAATACTCCTCTGCCACCGTGGTAAACACAAGGCAAGCCTAGCTGTTGTGGGCAGTCTTACTCCTTCTGTAACCTATTTTCTCTCCCATTTCCTGTTTTGCATTTTTTCCTATTTCTTCAAAATATGAGGTACCTCATCTCTTCTCATTCTTAGCTAATACTCATGTCTCCACTTTATTGCAAAAGAAAATGCTATACATATTTGGTTTCATATCTTCAGTATATTTTCAGTCCCAAAGCAAGAGTAATCTTTCCAAAATTTGTCATTTAGTTCCTGGGTGGAGAACTATTCAATGATTTTACTTCTTATAGTCCTTATAACTACCTGTAAATATTTTCTCTCCTATTGCACTTTGATTGTGTCTCCTAAAATTCTGTTTTTTATAAATTTAATTCAGCTATACATGTCACTTGCCATTTCTGAAAACAAAAGCACTTATTTGCAAGGGATATTTGCCTTTATTGTCCTCAAAGTAGTATCATTGCCCTTTACCTTCTGTGCCACCTTAAATTACTGCACAAAACACTTTTTGTTAACTGTCAATAAATGGTGTTGTTCAAGTAGTTTCTTCTGAGACTCAGGAAAAAATAAATACAAGTCCTTCAAGGCATTTTCATCATAGTTCCATGCATATAAATATTAAGAAAATCTTTACTACCTGCTTTCTTTTCATATTAGGCTACAATATTTACTTTATTTTTGGATCTGCTAAAATAGCTCCTAGTGAATAAACTAAAGGAAATGTTGTTTATAATACTGCTACTTGCCTGAGTGCCCATACATCCTAATATCACATCTTGCTTTTTCTAACACAATTTCTGATTCTCAGTCATACTTTAATACTGTGTATAGCTTAGTAAAAATTAAAGAAATGAACAGAAATTCTTCCCCTCTAAAGAATCACTATTAAAGGAAATGTTAGAATTTCAACATCTTTGAAATGGAAGAATTGGATGTGCATTTGTTAAACAAAAAATGCATCAGACTGAGTTGAAAAGACAAAGATTTTATTCAAGGCATTGCAATAGGTAAAAGAAACAACTCAACTCTGCTTAGACACAAAGTAGAAGAGCTTTTAAGCCTCAGAGTGATCAAATGGAAAAGCAAAGGAGGATTTAGGAGAGAAAGATCATCAATGTGATCAGGTCTTCTGGGTTTGGTTATTGACAATGATGGAAGTTAGGTCCCTACCTTGCCACAGAGAATGAAAAATAAAGTTGCTTCTTTTCCCTCATAACCACATTTGCAAGGCATACCTAAATCCTTGAGAAAGACAAAAGACTAAGGGAAGAATTATATCTTTAAAAAAAGTAGGAAAAGATGGTAACTTCAATTTTCTAAAGCAAATGTTCTAAAAGATGTGAGATCATGTGCCCTTATAGGGAGGAACTACTTAGATTTCAATTGAACTGATGAAAGTATTAAAAACATCTTTAAAAAAAAACTGCTTGCATGCTAGGCATTTTTTGGGGGGGATTGCATCACTACATTTTAGAAAATAAAAAAATTTTTATAAATATAAATATATATCTTATTCAAGGTGCTATATAAACTCACTCAAAGTGCAAAAACAGTCTAACAGAAGGTAAAGTAGAGGAAAATTATGAGATAGTATAGGGAAGAAATGGTGTCTTCACCAAGCTTGGTCTATGACAGCTCTTTTATTTTTTCTTTCTAGTACTAAATTGATAGAAATGCCCAAGGAAGCCACAAGGAGCTCCAATTATTGTCTTTCAGTCCGCTAGGCCACAATATCCACAGCACTTTCTGTAGAACAAAAAAACTTTCTAACTTTCCACACTTCTATCTTAATTAAACTCAAACCTTTAGCCCTGAAAATGTAGTGACCCTTCCTTAACCCCCTCCCAATCTGGGAAGAATTATTTCCTCTCAACCCTAGATGATTTCTATCAAGAGTTCATTTTAAAAGAGTAGTTCAAAAATAAAAAAAATAAAAACTAGTAGTTCACTGTAGGAATAAGAACATTTTTAAGTGATTGTCATGGAAATGACACTGGAATAGACAGTTTTTTGGGGGGTGAAAAATCTGCATGTGACAAGGACTTTTGATAGGTTAGAGCAAGATCAGAGAAAACTTGATTGTTTGATACTGAGAAAAAAATCAAAAAGGAATTCTATCCTTAGTTACAAGCTGTTTCTTCCCATAAGATTACTAGAAGAAATAAATTAAACAGCCAATTATTACCCTCATTGTGATAAGCCCTAGTTGTTTGGTAAGTCATTCATGTGGCTGACAAGATCCTTTTTTATTCTGCCTGAGACTGTAGACTAGGAAGTCAATCTGCAGTGAATTAGACTGTACCGGATGCGGTTTCACGTGGCTTAAGTTTAAGCCCTATGTTTATAATAAGAAATATTTGAACTAGAATATGCTATAAATATGTGATTCCATACAACTGTACAAGCTTGTCTTCCATGAAAGTTAACTGAACAAGCAATTTAGCAAATACTTACAGGGTGCTGACTTAGCCTCTCTGATCTATCTTCTGCATTCTAAACTTGAGTGACCTTTTAATATCACAAATGTTATGATGTCACTTTTATGTGGTGAAGTTGTCAATGGCTAGCAGTTCTTTGGTTGTTTCTTTAACTAGAGGATGAAAATAATGAATAAAACCTGATCTGTATGAGAATGTAGTAGCATAGAAGAAGCATCAGATTGATTTTTCTAAATAGTTAAAAAAAAATATCAGTCATAATGAAACCACCTAGTCATGACTGCAACACTACATTCATATAAACATATAGGATGAGGTAGGTTATTTCAAACTTAAATTGTTGCTGGCTTCTTCAGCTTCATCTATAATTCTGTATCAGTCAGGGTTTACTAGAGAAACAGATATAATACAAGATAGACAACTGTATAAGAAATTACAAGATTGGCTTGCAATGGTCAGCCAGAAAGCTGAAGGAGGGAGCGTGCAGAGGGTGGCCGCGTGCTGGAGGTTAAAGGGGGTCCAGCCCAAGGGCTGGAGCTTACTGCAGTGTCCTGTGCAAGTCCACGTCAGAAAGCCGATGGGTCTATGACAGAACACTGAAGAGTACGATGAAGGCTGAAGAGTCTACGATGCAGGCTGGAGAGTCTACGACAAAGACTGAAGAGTCTATGACGAACACTGAAGAGTCCCAGGCAGAAGCTGAAAGGTCTGTGCCAGAAGCCAGGAGACGACGTCCAAGCTGAAGGTGAAGACTGGAGCTCCTCTGAAGAAGCAGCCCCCAGTCCCTCCTCCTTTGTCTTTTATTGTATGCAGGCTACTCCCCTGGGATGGATGTAGCACTCACACCATCTGCCTGCCCTCCTCTTGCACAGGATGAGGATGTTACAAACTGAGGATGTTACAAACTAGGGACCCTGGCCCCATGCTGAATCACTTAACCTTCTGACCTTCTCAAATTGACACAGTGAACAACATCCTAGAATGGTAACTGCTTGTTCTCTATACCCCAGGATGTAGAGCCGCCCGAGTTTCTTAATTAAGCATCTAGACTTCTCAAGTTGAAACAATGTACAAACCATAACAATCCACCCCTTGTCAACTTGACAACCAGACACATTTCTTTAAATCAGTCTCCACATATGAATACATACTTATAATTACGCCTAACAAGTTTTAACTGTCCTGCATACAAACAGAAATGAGAAAATTTCCTCACAAGAATAGGTGAATTTTCCTTGGGTGATACTTATTATCATTTCAGTTTAACAGTCCATAAGAGTCAGTGTTAAGGCTATCAATATTATACTACATTAGAACCACACTAGGGGAGGCATAGAACATTTACAATCTTCTTTTCTGTAACTGATCACGGGGTCGTAGCTGGTATTTAGAACTACCTTCTTCCACTACCCATCCTGTATTCCCTTTGCCTTCAGCAAGCACCTCAGCAGGTCTTGGTTCCTTCCCTGGTGGAGTGACCCATACCTTCATTCCTGAAGGCTCTGGGCCAATTGTCATTCTGCCTATATTAGGTTGTTGTAATTTACCATTGACTTTAATAATAGGGCTTGGTAATACTAAGGGGCGCCCTAAGGGATCTCCTGCACTCCATGTATATTCTTCCTTTCCTCCATTGTGAAGCAGTAGTCCAATTTGCCCTTGACAGTCTGGGTCAATCACCCCTGACAACACTGTGACTCTGTGTTTAGCTTGTTTCCTCAGAGGCATGAGGAGACCAAAATGACCAGGGGGAAGTCTTAGCTTCCAGTTCAATGGTATCATTGTTGTGCTTCCTGGTATAAGCCTTCCCCCC